>VDFB02058242.1:492547148-492698511 GCA_007258455.2 Sequoia sempervirens
ATTTTGGAAGTAAAATTATGGTTTGATGAGTGATATATCACCTAATTGGACATCATCTATGGAATTATGACTAACATTCATGTTCTCTTGATTGGTTATGCTCACTATGTCATGTTGTAGGATATATGGAATCGGGTGCGAGACCTTCAGGAGAAGCTACAGAAAAGGACAAAGGGAAGAAAGCGAGCAAGGTTCCTCATGGAAAAGAGGACAAGGACTAGATGAAGTACCAATTTTAGGGAGATCCTTTGCATTCAAAAATCATCACGGACTAGAAGGAAATTATAGATACCAATATCGACCACATTGATATTAACGAATTCAAGCAAAAGGGTCAAAGTCCATCCAAAGACCGACAATGCAAGACTAATCAGAAAAAGTGGAATTGCTAAAGTTGCAAGCTTCCCTCCATCCCTCATAGCCCCTGAATTGGTCATGGCTTATAGGCAGGAATATTAGCCACAGACGCGAACAATTGTTGACAAGGATGGAAAAATCCTTGCTGACATGTTGAGTGAGGCGATTACAAAAACTTTTCACATCCCCACCTTTGGTGAGATGGAGATTCCAACTATAGCAGAATGTAAAGCGATGTGGGATGAGGACCCAACTAGTTACAAGAAGCTAATAAACCAGTACTGGCTCAAATAAAAAAGGGGCAGCGCTGTGAAGGTTCCTCAAGAGCTCTTCTGCAACGACTTCCATGAGGACTACCATAACTTGGTCACTATGCTAAGCAGAGTGATGGGCCTCCCCACTGCTACATATTTTCAAGAGTGGATGGTGTATTTTTTAGAGAAGATTCTATGTGGGGATGAAGATGTCACCACGAAAGCCTCATTCTACTAGGGAGGCATAATAAGCGACTACTTCCATGAGCAGTTCATGAATGTAAAGAAGACCTCCAAGTTCTACATGACCTCCTATCTTGTGTACTCACTGGCTAAGCAGAGGTAGTATAGTGGATTGTTTGTGGCATCTGATGAGGAACTGGGTCGTGCGTTGAAGGTTTATGATAGATATCCCCAACTCCAATTTAGGAATTTTAAGAAGGAATATTGCATAGTGAACGACGCCTTCGTCAATCACATCATTAGATTGCTTGGAGGGGATTTTGAAAGAAGGGTCTCTCACAGTGCTCAAGCATTCTTGAAATAGTATGCCTTCTTATTCATTCAATACCCCAAGTTAACATATATTTGTGCCCAAGGTTTCACAAAGAGGCCGAATAAGCTGCCCCGGTACCCCAATGACTGGATCATATTGTTAGAGCTCTCCTGACAGCTGCAACATGTGCATTTAGTCCTCGACAGTAGACACTTAATAGGAATCCCTTATCCCTTAACTTTCGGCCAAGGGATATACATATTACAAACCTCCTAGTTCATTGGGAATTTTGAGAAGGAATTTGCAGAGTATCGTTTTCTCCTACACACTGCTCGCCTATGGATGGACCCATATGGGCATGTAAGGAAAGCACTAGGACTAGGGTATGCCCATGTGCATCACGTGGAAGATTTCTGGGTAGATTTTCAGGATGATAGGGAGGTGCCCACAAGGCATTACATGTGAATGATTGCGTACTTTGTAAAAAGAGCACAATTATTCCCTATACCTAATCAAGTTGAAGAAGATAAAAGCACTGTCATAGACTCCAGGTATAATGCAGTCACAAGCTTTCCACTACCAATAATAGATTTGGATGAGCAAGAGGTCGATGACCTCAATATTATAACCAAGCCAATCGTGGCTCATACCAAAGAATGGGTTAATGGACAAGTAGCATGATTGAAGCAACAAGGGCTTTTCCTAACATATGAAGGGTTCAAGAGTGAGCCTAGTGCTACAAAGGATGTTGCTACTACAACTTCAACAGGAGGAACATCCAAATCCCCTTCGCTCACAAGATCAAAGAACAGGAAAGGGATTGAGGCGGAGCAGTCGCTAGATCCAAAGGTATATTCAAGAAAAGATTCAGAAGGCTCACCCTCAAAGAGGCACAAACAAACAGGAAGCATTATAGGATGGCCAATAATTTAGGAGGATCCCCTTCATGAAGGTGAGGAAGGAAAAGAGGATCGACCAAAATCTCCTCTGACTCTCCCTATTTCTACCACTCTTCCATCCATTTCCAGGCCATGGTTGCCACAAATTGAGAGATGGCTAAGGATGAACAAGATGAAGGGAAAGATAGGAGACTGAGAAAGAAAGAAGTCCTCGAGAGTGAATGCCTACTAAGCCTCCTATCAAATGCCTTGTGTTCATCCAAGACTCTAATGAGGAAAAAGGAGAAGACACTAAAATGGAAGAAAAAGCTCCCAGAGATAAAGAAATAGAGATTCAAACAAAGGAGGGTGAGGGTGATCGTGAATCACCTAAGGGAAAATCTGTTATGCCCGAATGGTTGGAAAGGCAACTTGAGAAGAAAAATCCTACCCCAAAGGATCCAAGAGCAAGACTGGAGGCTATCTTAGCTCAAGCACAGATCACTACCAAGAAAGAGAAGAAGCCCAAAATCATATCTAAGGTGACGATGGATGCTTATGGGTCCCGAATTATGTAGGTAGCAATGCCAGTGGTGGAAAAAGAAGGGGTAAGCTATAATATCTCCACCATTGAATTGGGAACAACTACCAGGGAGCAGAAGGTGGAGCACCTTGAAGAGTTTGTTGCCATGGTAGTGCATTTGATACAACAGGATAAAGTTTCAAAGGAGGAGCTAAAGGCACAAGTAGCTGAATTGATGACATACATTCAAAAATGGTCCTCAACAGAAGAAATGCCCACCACATCTGCAGCTCCGCCCCAACTACTGTCCAAAGAGCAAATTGACAAGCTAGAAAAGAGAAAGAACCTGGAAAAAACTACAAAAAACTAGTTTTGGAAGGTTCTACATCGGAAATATGGGTATCAACCGGGTTGCCCTGAACAACCAACAAGTTATCGACTCCCAACAGCCTCTAGAGAGCATGAAGAAAAAATTTGCACCGACTTCCTATGACGATAGATCCAATCTCCGCAATTAAGATTCGGCCATTCTCAAATTCCAAGCACATAAAAAGGAGCCGATAAGAAGGATGACCTGGCCTATCGAGGGATTTAAATGTTCGTGACCTGAGAACCAAAAGACTGGAGGGTGGATCGAGCAAAGCGGATCCGGATATTGAGTGTGTCAAAGAGATTAGAGTGGATTGTGCCCGATATTTGAGGCTAATGACAGGGTATGACATGCCTGCGGTGCAGATAGATCCAGAGAAAATAAAGCCCCACTTTCAAAAGGGGATGGAGGATGAGATGTCAACGGAGATAACCACAGATTTCATGAGTTTCGCCGCCCGCGCCTTCACCCAGTCATAACTGTTCAGGGACCACACTGCCAAGTATGATGAAGACTGGAAAAGGCTTGCAGACAACTCCAAGGAATGGAGTTATCAATTGCTACGATCTGAGATTTTGGAGGTTGACAAACTCAAGCCAATAATTTTGAAGTTCATGGAGTATACAGCTTTGAAGAAGCAAGAAGGCAACCCTATTATTAGTGGAGTTTCTAAAGGAATAGCTATAGCAAAAGGGAAATCAGCAAAAGAGAAAATGCTACAGTGTTGTCACTTCTGAGGGACAAAAATAGGGATGTGGAAAAAACTGTATTTTAAATTGTAATATATTGGGGGGGTAGGTAGAACCCTAGTTTGTAGTGAATCTTGGCCACACAATGAGATTGAATCTTGGCCATTCGCTCTACTTTTTGGGTACTATAAATAGGGGGTCTCCTCATTTTGAAATATTTAAGTTGCCGTACCGACATGCTGCAGAAATTTCTAATGAAAATACATTGACTTGGTGCATTTTTTGAGTTTTCCACATGTTTCATGATTCAATCTCCCACTATTAGATGTTCTAGTTAGATTTCATTGTTGCTTTAGTTAGCTTTAAATTGCTTAGATAGATTTTGGTAATGTTGTTTTGTGATTGTAGAATTTTTTGTTCGTTGATGCCTTCTAGTCCATACTTTTTGCCATTTGCTGCTAGTAAATGGTCTTGTAAAGTTAGTCTGGGCTGAAATTTTAAGCTTCTTTTAAACTTTTATCTTTATTCATGCATGCATGTGGTGGATGAATGGTAAAATATCTACAGACCTTGGAAGATAGCACAAATTTCATGATACTGTAGGTTTCTTGGTTGGCGAACCTGGGCGTTTGAAGGAAGTTGTCCAGCGTAACTCATGATCAATCGCCTACAGTTGAAGCCGGCATCCGAACCTTTTCCCTTCCCCGCTTCTTTTCCTTTTAGAAAACTGCAAGGCGTTCATTGCATAACCTAAAACTTAAGGAAGATATTGAAGTTTTAGGACGTTGTTCGAACCTGCAACAAACTACACTCTAGTTTCCCATCTTTAAACTCCATTTTGAGATTCATCTCGCATCCAGCTACGTAAGTCTGCCCTATGATTACCAAAAAAATCACATCAAACATCAACTAAGGAATTCCATGCACGTCATGCCTTGACACCCGAGAGACCTTGGGGTAATTTTCAGCAACTTGTTGGAAATTTCCTTTCAAGAGAGGTAGTACACCTACGCACTGCCTATGTTGAGAAAGTGTGAAAAACACCCATCAACACTAATTAGTATATGCTATTGCGGTCATGAGGCAATTTCCAGGGTTGTCAACAAAAGGTAATAGAAATGTTGTTCCTGTGTATAAATTTTATTCTTAGATAACTTTGAGGAAAAGTCTTAAACATTTTTGAAGAGTCACAAATGCTTTCTTTGCACCTCTACTTTTCACTTTTGATCCGACTCTTGAGAAGAAGAGAGTATCAAATGAAGCCTACAAGGTTGTAAGTTTAGATGTGTCTTCCTACAATTTCCTACTTTCACATATTTGAGAGTAGGTTGTTATATTGGGTGTCCATACATGTTTCCCAGATATCGTTCAGACAAGTGGGTACTAATGGAATTGTGCAGATAACTTATCTCAATTCACAAAGAATGTATGAAAAATCATAAGCCAGGTTTCAAGTTTCCACTTACTATTGGGAGATATACTATTCACAGTGTTCAAAAAGAAAATTCAATAGCAACTAAAATGAAAATCATGACTATAAGGACATATAGATATAAATTTGACTTTGACTACTGGGATGTGAATAGGAAACTTAAAAAATATCATCGCCATGTTTACCGTTTTGAGGATATATGGGCAAACTGTAGAGATGAAGAAGATATTTGGAGAATGAATTTTTGCAAGTTGACAGTTGAACATATCAGGGATCTTGGCGTAGCTGATATTCTAGAGGATTTTGAAGATCCTAGTGATATCATGGATTATGCTTATGAAGAGAAAGAAATTGGCCGAAAGCCTTTACCTCTTGTACAATGGTCTAAGAAAGAAAATGTTTCTATTAGAGAAAGACTTGCTCCTATTTTTCATAACACAACTGAATGGTTGCAAAGGCATGGCTTTCAAATGAAACCTTTCAAGAGAAAATTAGGAGGAACATTAGGAGGAGAAACTAGCCAATGACAAGAGCTCTGCACTAAAAACAAGCATGCGGCTACTCCCTCTTCTTCTCAAAGAGGTCCTAAGATCAAGTTTACTTTTGGTAAAAGTGCTACACAAAAAATTGAAGAAGAAGAAGCTATTGAATTAGAACAACCATCTGCAAAAGGAAAGGAGCTTGCTTCTAAGGAATAATCATTCGAAGAAGAAGGGAACAAAAGTGAAGAATCAAAAGAATCTATGGAAGAGGAAGAATCTGCAGAAGATGAAGGTGAAGAAGAAGGTAGTGAGGAGGAACAAAGGCATGATGATGAACAACCACTATCTCCTCACAAGAATGTTGTTAAAAATATTCCCCAAACATCATCGCCTGTTACTACCAATATCCCTCATACTCCTTCAAATCGTACTACTCCTCCACCTCTTCCTACCTCAACTCCTACAAAAAATTTAAATGTAGTGAATGTTTTCATTCCCCCTTCAGTATCAACGATTCTTACCACTCCTCCTGTAGTTTCCAACTTACAAACTATTGATGTTTCCTTGAGTTCTCCCTCATCCATTCCGAGTTTATCATCTCCATCATTTGATATCTCTTCTCAAGAAGAGTTTGGCAGGTTCATGAATGAATCATTACAGGATCCACTTGGTTTGCAATCTACTGGAGCTATCATGATTGATAGTACTCCAATTGTTACAATATCATCCATTCCTACAGAAGTTCCTACTACACAGGAGTTGACAGTAAGTCAAGAAGGATATACTTCATCTCTCCCCCCTTGGCTAATTTCACAAGTGTCAAAGTGCAAAAAACAAATGATTTCCCCAAATGAGCTTGATCTTGAAGAGATAGTTCCTCCAAAAGCCAATGGGAAGAAGAAGGCTAAAATTCATTCAAGACTTCATATAGACAAATCAGGTCACAAATATGTAGATATTGGTTTACCCCCACATGAACAAGGTGATGTGAACATGGAATATTACACTCTAACAAGAGTTAAGCTTGGTAAGGTAACAAATTCAAGTGCAAAAGAAGATGCACAAGTAATCTTGAATGCATTATCAGGTAGACTTGATAAAATGGAGCAGGCTAGAGAAATGTACAAGGATAAAGTTGAGCAATATGCATCAGTTTTGAGGAATATTGCAGGCTCCTCAAAGAATGTACAACCTATGGCCATGGTGAATTTTGAGGAACCAACAGTGCAAAAAGTGGAGAAGTTTGTCTCCAAGGGTAAGGTGTTTTATGATTTCATTGATGAGATAATAGAACAGGGCTCACAACTCATAGTTGTCGTAGATGAAAAGACTGCTCAAATAGCCAACATGAAATTAGAGCTTGAAAAGGAAGAAAACATACTTTCCAAAGAGTAGAAAGAAATGGAACCATGTCTCTCATTTTGGTCACAAATGAAAGAGATAAAACTAAGAAAATTAGTGGACATTGGGGTAATTCATGAAAAAGAGAAGTATGTGGAAATAAGAGAATCTCTTAAGAACCGCATACACGTAATCAAATCCCTCATCGAGGACATACAACAAGTACAAGAAGATTTTGAAGGACATCGTGTTGTCATGGTGAATGAAATTTAGGAGTTACCGAGTAAACTCCTTGATGATGATCATACTTCCCTCTCGGTCAGTGAGATTGCTCAAATCTTCAATGAAGCTATCATGAAGCAGGTGGAAGATGAAGGCTTTTCAAAGACTTCAATGAATGCCATATGTGATGTACAACTTTCTCTTGACAATCTCAAGATGCATCTAGATAGATGCAAGAAAATTTTCTCATCTGCAAGAAGGTCAATCACAAGGTTTCATACCATTATTGACTATACTGTTGGTCCAGATGAGGTATTCATGCAAGAGACAAAGAAGAAATATGAAGACTTCCAAGCCAAGAGAAAGGAACCATAAAGACTTCTTGTATCTCCATGAGTTAGATAGTTTATATGCTTTCTTATATGCATTTTGTAAATAGGCTTCGACATTTTACATGTCATTTTGAAAAATGTAATTACTTGCAAACAAATATGTTCTCCTATAATTGTGGACAACATTTTTGAATAAGTAAACTAGTTAGGTAGGAGTTTCCTATATTTTCTCTTCTGATTTTCCTAGATTTTCTCTCCTCTCCCATCTATAAATAAGAGAGGGTTATATTGTAATGGTTACCTTTTATCTTTTGCAATGAAGTGTTGCCCAGTTGTGAAACGAATATTGAAACTTTGAGTTCAATTTTGTGAATCTAATTTTGATCAATAAAGAAGTGAAGTTGCATACCAAACTTTGTGTTGGGAACAATTATCTTATGGTTTGATTGAATTGACAGTATTAAGTAATTGAGATTGAAAGGGCTTTGAGTAAATCTGTGTAAACTTTGAGTTACACTTATTACTTGAATTTGTGATATTGTTGAATACTATTGGTGGATTCTCTATAAGACTTTGTGCCTATATTTATTCATGTTGTTCTGTGGGATTTATCATGGATTATATAGAAGACTTTGTGCTTCTTTTACAACGTTGGTTACTATCTTGAAGGATTCTTTATCGAAGCTACGAAATGACTTTGTGCCTCTGTGAGATTTTCTTATTTGTTATTTATCATTATCATGCTAGTATTCCTAGGCTTTTCTTTGACAAGATAGGAATATTGGAATTACTGCTTAATTTTAGTTTGAAGTTGTATTGCATCAAGAACTTAAAATTGTGAAACATTGTAAAACATATTCTCTTAAAGAAGAGAGAATCATGAATGTGGCACATCCCCATATCGTTATTGTAAATATTTAATTAGTTTTCCTTAGTTTCAATAAGTAGTAAGTGTTGGAAATAGGATGCCATTTAATTGAAAATCCTAAACATTAATTATTTCATGTATCTCCTAAGATCTTGGAATGTGTTCAACAACACTAAGATTAGGTTGAGATTAATATTTGATGAAATAAATCATGAAATTGACATTTGTAGTTATTCCTTAATAATAGGAACATGTGGGTGCACACATGGTAAGGTGACACTCACCTTGAGTTCAGTTAATTATTCAGAGTAAGAGATAACACTTTTGAATGCATGTAAAGATCCTAGGAGTTAGGGTTTGATGTTTTCATGCATGAAGTTCAGTTCGATTTAGTTCGAATCAATTGATTCAGTTCAGCTGGATTCGATTCTGATTCAGTTCCAGGTATGGTTTAGTTATCTTCATTTGCATGTTGGTTGATTTGCATGTAGTTAGCTTGATTAACTTGGAATGCATAGTTAATAACTTGAGTTGCATGATTGATAACAGGGACTACCTCCAGTTAACAAGAGAAGGCCATTCTTGCATGAATGGTGTTGAGTAATGTTTCAATTAACAAGAAATCACTTGGAGCCAACTTGGGCGCCCAAGATGCTTTCTTGGATTTACCTCTTTTGCATGTTGAGATATTTATGAAGGCTCAATTAAGTAGGATTACTTATGGGTGCCAACTTTGAGGAAGAGCTTTGGAATTATCAACAAAATGAAGGTTGAGTTGTGACTTCAGTTTGGGATGCCCAAATGGATGAAGCACATGTTTTAGCATTGTTCTTCACAGGATAACCCTATTTGCATGAGATAGGTGTACCTTTTAGGGATAGGGCTTGTGGATTGTAATTGTAACTCATGTTGAGTTTACAAAGTTGAGAAAAGCCTATTTATCTCAAACAAGTTGAATAGAGTTCTGAGAATTTTTTATTGCAGGTTGTGAAGAAGATTAGTAAAGACAGAAGAAGCATTCTCAAGCAAGAATTGGAGCTATTGTAATTTAGAGATTGAATAATAGAATAATTCTTGGTGGAGTTTTTTCCCAAAAGGGTTTCTCCACGGTACATCTTGTGTAATGTTTCTAATATCCTGTCTAGTTCTTTTATCAACTTTTGTCTACATTTTACAACAGTAAAATGGATTAATCAAGGTAATCACCCACAAAGAAAAAGTAACAAAAGGAAAAGCTTATTTAGATCAGCAATATTAAGGTTTACAAAATTAAGCTAAGAAAACACCTCAATTTTTTAACATTTGGTATCAAAAGTTGAGGTTGGGTAGAGTATTGGGATGCCTTTCTCTTAAAAGATTAGAGGTTTTTTAGCTTAGTGGGAGCTCATATTATTTTTGTTATTTGCTGATTTTGGAATTAATTTTTGTTACAATGAATTCAAGGTTAGAGATTGAAAGGTTCAATGGTTCTAACTATGAAATGTGGAAATTAAAAATGGAAGATCTTCTTGAAGAAAGAGATCAGTGGTTAGCAGTTAATAATGAGATAAAGACGCCTACAACTATTTCGGATGAAGATTGGGCTAAGTTAGATAAGAAGGCAAGAGGAACAATAAGGTTATGTCTTGTTGATGCTGTTCTTTTAAATGTTTCAATGGAAACTAGTGCATATAAATTATGGAAAAGAATAGGGGATATTTATCAAACTAAGAGTCTCACCAATAAGTTGTATTTGAAAAGGAAGTTGTATTCATTGAAAATGAAAGATGGTGAATCTGTTGCACAACATTTAAATACTTTCAATTTAATTATCAGTCAGTTAGCAGATTTGTATATGTAAAGCTTGAGGATGAGGATAAGTGCATTTTATTACTTTGTTCTTTACCAGATTCTTGGGAAAATCTAATTGTTGCAATTGGTGGTAATGGTCTGAGATCAAAGATGGACAAAATTATTCCTACTCTCCTATCGAGGAGGAGATGAGAGTAAATCAAGATGCCTTGTTTGTAAAAGGTAGGCCTAAGAAAAATGAGCCTAAGGGAGACAAGGAAGGGAAAGGTAAGTCAGAGGGATGGAGTAAGGTAAAGTGTTGGAACTGTGGGAAACCGGGACATGTGAAAAAGGATTGTAAGAACAAGAAGAGAGTTTTGATTCTTCTAGAGAGGAATCCTCAGATGATAGTAATGATGTATTGGTTATTTCAGCTAATATTGTTTGTGATAACTCTTTTGCTTCATGTTTTGAGTAATCTTCATGGAAATGATGGTTATCACGATGCCATGTGTGACTTGGTACCATGGTTCAGTGGGAGTTGTTGGCAGTGACTTGGATGCATCATTGGTAAGGTTATCTCCATGTGATTGGAGATATGGTTTCTTGGTTTAGAGTATATTTGTTATGGATGTCATGGTTTACTCTTGATATGCATTTAGAGTTTGACATATTACATGCTCTCTTGAGACCAGGATGTATATATATGCTATGGTACATGTGATCTCCTATAAGGAGATGGTTAGATCATGATGTCATGGTTATGTTCTTGATTCGTGATTGGATATATGACATTGATCTTGTGTGGTTCTCTTGGTATTGGGTACATTGACATTTGCTTGATTACTTCATGATGGTGCTATATTGCATTTGGAGTTTGGCATGGATTGGTTGGTTACAGGTACTCGTGGGTGCTTGGAGACATAGGTGAGGCTTGAGTTCTCTTATGATTAGAGACATGTGTTGAGATGGTTACTCTTGATGAGATTTCAGCAAGGAGTTTGAGGAGCCTACACCTTGGTTGGACGTGAGTTCAACATGGACCTATGAGGAGAGTGTTCTTGGATGAGTCATGATGACTTGGATGTCTTGGAGGAGCATTCTCATTCCTCGCTCTTGGTCTACTCATCAGTTTCACTTGAGAGGTATTTCCCATTGTTACTTTCAGGTGCTTTGTGTTTTATGCTTTATCTTCTCATGCATAAGGATCTTGAGCTATGGATATATGGTTTTGGAGGGTTCATTTGACGAGTGATGGCATGTTTATCTCCTTATGCATTGTGATTACACTAATTGATGTTGAGTTTAGGAGATGTAATGGGCTTATTTCCTTCATTAGGAATGGATTTAGTTTGATCTTCTTTGGTTATGAGAGGCTTACATCCATGTTGATTATATGATACATATGTTATGTTTGATCTTGGTGATTGAACAGTTGGGTGTTGTTATGGCTTTTCTTTTGGGGTGTTGTGGAGGAGATCATACTTGACACAGTTGGCTTTTAGAGGTGTATGTAGGAGATTTTTCTTACAGGTTATTGATATACAGGTTTGGATATCATTGTGGATGATTCCTTGTTACTACATGATGTAGTTTACACTTTCTATATGATGTTATTGGTAGAATTGGTATGCCTTGATCTTTTTCAGATTTGCATTACCCATGCAGTGGGAGCTCTTGGATGTGTATGTCATTATTTGACAGGTTTTGCACATGGAGTTTATGATTGTAGTTTATGGGTGTATATGTTTATGGCATGAGTTTACTATGTTTTGTATACCTTGGAGGTATGGACAAGTTGGATGTATTGGCACTTACTGTGGGTGTTATTTCAGCTTTGGGTTTGTGTATCTTGACAACTACTGGTGCATATTGATACTTTTGGATTGAGTGTTGTGTTTGGGATATCAGTTGAGTAGGACTTATGCTTCGTTGTGATAGATTGTGTGGCTTCTCTATTGGATGGTTTCTTATCTTTGTGCATTGGCATGATGGAGGATGAGAGCATTCATGCTTGGGATGGTGGTCACTTTGATTCTTGTTGCGTATCTTGATGGAGCACATGAAACACTTTGATTCCATGATGGTATATGTGGATGGATTGTTCATTTGATTCATGTTTGAGGTTACTTTCCCCTTATTATGCAACAGGGTGAGGAAAGTTTTATTTGGTGTTTCGCAATTATTTTGGGGACACTAAATGTTGCATGCAACATTTAGTGTCCCAAAATTTATCATCCCATAATAGTGTCCCTAACACAACTTTAAAAGAACACCTCCCCTTTCTGAAAGGAGAGATTTTATCTCACATAGTTGTGGTTGAAATCAAGGTTTTTGTAATCTGTTAAAAGGGATTACATAGTTTTCACCCAACATATATATATTATAATTCCATAATAAAATGATATATAAATAACAATTAATAGAATAAGATTCCATCAACAATCAAATTTTAAATCAATGTGAAATGTTTGATAGGAAGATGCAACAATATCATTTCACTCATCAAGTAAGCCCCAAGATGGATGGACTGGAGGTCATGTTATACTTGTGGGCCAAGGGGCCAAATGAATCGGAGGCTCATTTCATGCCCTTGGGATTGGTTGAGGACAATCTCTTGATGTCATATCAATATTTTCCATCAAATTCCTAATGTGGTTGGCTATTGGAAATAAGCTATGAAGTAGATACAAATAAATTTAGGATATTTGGATTTCAATAGAGATTATTTGTATATGATCATAGATCCTTGATATTAATGCTTTGATATTTTATCTAAATTGTATTGCAATTATGTAATCTTATATAATTATATCGGTAATTGAATTGAATTGCATTTGTTGGAATTGTTATTTTTGGGAAAAATCAGGGATACCTCCAAAAAGGGGACATTACAGTTCCCAATGAACCTCATGCATGCTCTAGATTATTTATCTTGAAATTTTCATTGGTTTTACCTTATATTGCATGACAAAGTCATAATTTCATATTCTTCGATTTCTTGCAAGGGATTGAGGAAGGGATATCTACTTCCCTACACAATGCAAAACACCATTAATGACTTAGGAATGGACATGATCATACTAAGGAAGGCTCAAAAAAATTTCCTAGTACTTGTGGACCACTCAGAGACATGATCTATGTGCAAAAAACATATGGTTGGTGATGTAATAGGCATGGTTCTAGATGTATAACCATGTGAAGATGATGCAAGCAAACATGGGCGACCTATGCAATTGCAAACAACCATAGTTCTTCTTCCAATATTTCATGATAGTGTGGAAAGACATATTAACTAAAGTTTTTAATGAAGGGGATGGCAAAAAGGTTGGAGAGCACAAACCAAAGAGAAGAGGGCATTTTCTATATTGTAATTCTATGGTTTTCTCCCAAAGTGTGTAAAATCATATCATAAATCCAAAAGGGATGTTTTAATTATGCAAATTCAACATCTTTTGAATGTCTCCATGAATATTGTATGCATTTATGTTGATCTTATTGATCTTCTTAATCACATTTGTTGATTTGAGTGTTATTTTGACTAATTTGTCAATTGGAAGACAATAAAACTCCTTATAAAGCTTTTGCAAGACATCTTATAAAAGCAACACAAGAAATGTTATATGCATAAAGCATAGCTTATATGTGAAATCTAGAGGTGTAATCCTCATTGTTGTCTTCATTAAAGTATCATATTGGGTTTAATTTAGTGTTTACCTTTGGATCATAAAACCTAAGACTCTATCACCATTGTTGGATAAAGGCACCTTTCTTCTTTCTACTCGATCTCCCATCTCATCAACATTTTCAAACCACAAAATCAATCTCCTTTTATAATTATGTTGTTTCCATTACCCTCACTTTCATGTATAGGTGTATTAAATTTCATTAAGGGGTTACCAAGGCAACATCTTCAAACTCTTTGCTTTATAAAAGTCCACAATACCTTAGGAATACTCCCTTGGCCTAGCCAAGTGTAAACCCAAAGAAGGCATCACCCACCTTAACAAATCAGTCCATTGTTGTCCTTGCTTTATCATAAATTATAGATCTTTTTCTATGAGTTTGAAAACCATGGCAAGCACTAAAGGACTTCCTTTAATAATTTGAGAGAATACAACTTTGAGTACCAACAAAGTACATATCTATCAAAAAGTGAATTTGAATAGTAAAATAAAATAAAAATAAATATATATTTTTTTAATTTTTGCTATACTATCAGCCATGTCAATTACATTGTTGCTATATTTTTATTTTTGAACTTGATATATATGTGTATATTTTGGTGGAATGTTGATTGAAAATCTTATACTCTTGGAAATTACATATGTGCCATGAATTAAAAAAAACTTGAATAGGAAGACTGGAGAGCATATTGGCACCTACAACACAATCAGGAGCCCTACCATGCTCCAATATCCACTATTGTTATTTTGAATTTTTTAAGGCAAAAGTTCAATATCAGTAGCAAATGAAAAATTTGGAAAATGTAGCCATAACCATTTTTTTAATTTTCCCTTTTGGCTGGAGTTTACTTAACCCATTCCATTCCATGTATTCACGAAGAAGTTGACCAAGGTATCCCATTTGATTGTAGTGACTTATCCAATAGGCCATGACCCTTGAATTCACAGAGAAGTCACAACTTGAATTCTGGGAGATTTGAAAATAAAATTCGTATAGTAGTTATTATTATTACGTCGATAGTAGTTATTATTATTACATCGATAGTAGTTATTATTAATGCCTGGAACACCACCTACTAATCCACGTGAAGCACAAGCATGGCGAAAGCAAAATGTGATTGACTACCATCACATTGTAGCACAATACATGCATTTACACCACACATACTTCAGAAAGGAGATACTTGAAAAAGGCATGAATGTTACAGATTACTAGTGTAGATACGAGTGGCAACATAGAGGTTCACCACATGTTCATGGCTTCATATGGATTAAAGGATCACCAGATATGGAAAAAATTGATTGGGAAAATGGAGATCAACAAAGGAATGTTGAAACTTATTTACACTATATAGTTCATGCATAGAATTCTAGACAAGATATGCATCAATGGAATATAGAGGTATGTTTAGAATAATTTAAAATTATATGCTTGATCAAATGTATATATAATTATTTAAAAAATAATGATTGAATTACACACTGTGTTATAAATTGTAGGCATTCCATAATTTTTCTCAACATCCATTCCTAAGGAACACTAGATAGCTCGCAGATATAGATTTATCAATGGACTATGAAGAGATACTTAACATTGTTGAAAGACACACGATGTGTAAAGAGGGTGCATGTCTAAGAAAAAGGGCAAGAAAACTTGTCTGCAGGTAAATATATTGTTATATTTTATTTTTAGAATTACTGTACATAATTCACTATTGTAGTTAAGTACTAAATTTAAAAGATATTACTTTTTATTTCTTTTAAAGGTACAACGCTCCATGGCCAATAAACAAAGAGCATTCAAAAGTATATGATGATATACAAACTGGTGAAAAAAGATTTGCACCATTAAGAAATGATGATAGGTTGAATAGCCACAATTGATACATACTCCAAATATGGAGAGAAAATATTGATTGGCAACCTGTTCTATCCAAACATGTTGTAGTTAAATATATTGCAAAGTATGCAGCCAAAGTAGAAAAGAGCTCTGAAACATACCACAAGATGTTGATGCATCTGGAAAACATTGAGAACCCTGATGAACTAGTTGCAAGAGCTTATAAGAGGCTTCTCACTGAAACAATAATTGAAAGGGATATTGGAGCACAAGAAACAAGCCACATGCTCTTAGAACTTCCGCTAGCGAAGAGCATTAGAAGGTTTTTCAACTTAAATGTGTCAAATGAGGTCTTTAAATGTGTGGTTTTAAATAATGAAGATATCAATGAAGAACAAACCATAACATTTATTGACACATACAAGAATAGACCTTTCAGTATGGAAGTTGTATCACTTATTGACACGGAAAAATCATGGATATATAAGCGAAAAAGAAAAGGAGAAAACAAATGGAATATAAGAGAAAATGTTGTCGTGGTAAGAGTGTTTCCTATATTTTATTCGATCCCAACACGCGACTCAAAAAAATGGATAAATTTTTGTTTCTCTGAGTTGATACTTTACAAACCATTATGAGACATTCAAAGGGATATTGGCCATGACAATGACTCAATAGTGGAAAAGTGGGAAAACTTCAACTATCATCCATGGCATCTACAATGAACATCACCTCCTGAAGATAATGACATCCTTAGTAACTTTGATTCATAAATGAATGATAATGGTGAACGAACCACAACATAACATGAATGGGAATTTATATCTCAACTTCATCATGGCCAAATCTTGCAAGTTTTAGAGATAGATATGTTGGGCAGAAGAGATATAGATAGATAAATATATTGGTGTCATGGATTCAAGGGTCAAGATTATACAAATGAGGCAATAAATTTCATCAACAATATGAAAGTTCAT
Source organism: Sequoia sempervirens (assembly GCA_007258455.2). Lineage (NCBI taxonomy): Eukaryota > Viridiplantae > Streptophyta > Pinopsida > Cupressales > Cupressaceae > Sequoia > Sequoia sempervirens. The sequence goes on from VDFB02058242.1 coordinate 492,563,666, forward strand.
GGTTACCTCATTCATGATGATATTCCACAATGTGTTGACTACACAAATCTCAGCGAGCAACAACAAAAAGCAGCCAACATTATCATGTCACATTACCAATCAAATGAAAACAAAATTCCCCTCTACATGATAATTCAAGGCACTACATGAACATGTAAGTCTTATGTGATTGGTGCCACTACTCAAGCACTAGAAAATTTTTCTTCTCCCCAACAATCTCCTCTACTTCTACTCACGCCTACTAGAGTTGCAACATTCAACATTGGTGCTTCGACCATTCATTCAAAGCTAAGAATTTCAATCAGAGATTTCAATGAACTAGAAGGGACAAGACTTACAACTTTCCAAGAAGAAATATCACATATAAAATGCATATTGATAGATGAAATGAGTTTCCTTGGAGAGAGGTTGCTTGAAAACATAGATTCTAGACTTTGAAAAGCATTCACTCAAAATGGTAACCAAAGTTTTGGAGGTGAGTTCTAGATTGAAATTGCTAGCTTTGATAACTTTACATTAGAATATTTTTTATTCAATTCTTTTATACTTCCTTCTATACAAATTCATGGTTATCAATTTAATTAAATGTTTTATATTTAGGCATATCTATGATTTTAGTTAGAGACTTGGCACAATTACCTCCAGTAAATGATAGGGCTCCATATGAAAGAAAAAGGAGAGCAAAGCTACTATGGGAAGAATTCAAAATGGTCATTACATTAAGTCATGTTTTTTGACAAGATGGATAGAACGAAGAACAACAAAGATTTCGTCAAATTATAACAAACATTAAGGATGAAAATCCCACAATCGACGATTGGATGTTGCTTATGTCAAGAACAAATACAAGAATCAATGCATCAGAGAACAAAGAATTTGAAAGCAGTGTTCATTTGTTCTCAACAAATGAAAATGTTCACAACCATAATAGAAGAAAATTATATACATTGTCAAATCATGTTGCACGAACTGTTGCTATAAAATTTGGAAGCCTAAGTGCCATTGAAGGAGGTGGGAACGATGAACTCGACATGGAATTGTTACTCAGTAATAATGCAAGAGTAATGTTAACATCAAACTTATGGATAGAAGCAGGCCTTGTCAATGGAGCACTTGGATATATATGAAATATTGTATATTCACCTGGCACTACACCACCGCAACCACCATCATATGTACTTGTTGAGTTTGATAGCTATTCTGGAATACTTTTTGATGATCACCATCTGCGTACAATACCAATTGCACCAATTCAAAGGGGAAGCACAAAACATATACCATTACGATTAGCTTGGGCTCTGAAAATACACAAGTCACAAGGATTGACACTCCAAAAAGCTACAGTTGATATAGGACTCACTGAATGACCCGAATTGACATTTGTAGCAATTTCACATGTAAAGTATTTCAAAGGACTATGAATTATGCCGCCCTTCACATATGATAGATATGAAAAAATGAAGAAAGGAAAACAACTAGCAAAGAGGAAAGCAGAACAAGAAAGGCTGAAAGCCTTAGAAATCAATTAATTTGAAAAATATTGCTAAATTAATCATGTATTTACCATTTTATTCTTCAATGCAATGTGTTCAATTGTTATTTCTATTTTTCATAATGACTTCATTAAATTAAATAAACCATTATTCTAATATGTAAATGTTGTATATTTTTCAATAGTGGCATGGTGCGATGGTTATGTTGCTATGTTGTTATTCTTGCCATCAAGGTTCCAACCCCATTAGGGTGTGATTGTTGAGAATTTATATTGGGGATGAGGCCGCACATTTGTGATGGAAAAGGCTTGGTCAATGTTTATTAGAATATTTTGTAACATTCCCAAAAAAAGTCTCTGAGATGGATTAATTAAATAAGTTGTTCATAAACCACGAAATTATCTTTTACATCAACCCCGTAATTTGTGGACTCGATTCAATGCTATGAGAAATGAAAAGAGTGAATATGGGTGTTTTGTTTATATGTTTATATCTGTTGTTCATTTTAATTTTAAAAAGTTAAAAAGGAAAGTCACCTTCAACAAATGATGTTTCTATTGGCAACTCCTCTGGCCTTTTGTTGAGTATCGTTGCTCTTCCAAAGATTTCTATTGTACGTTTGAAAAATTCCATCCATAGATGCCTTAAATCCTTAAAATCCTTACATTCCTACCAATAAGAACAGTAAAAACCATGGCTTTACCTTTACGCTATATATGCGAAGTTTGACATTAAAGTATTTCCTTGCAATATTTTGCGAAGGCAGCTCAAAATTATGGTGACATTTTATCGAAGAAAGGACAACTCACTAACTAATATTCATGTGTGTAACTTTATGTCCAATCCTTGAGTTGTTTGCCTAATGGTGCCATGATCCTTACCCCTTTAATTAGAATATCTTAAACTAGGTTTCAAGATTATGCCAATATTTTCTAATTACTAATTTTTAGAAAACAATTTTGTCATTATTTTATTTTTTTTAAAGATATACTTTGAAATGCACACATAAATAATAATCAAAGATAACATGATCAAAAAAAAATTAAAGTCACTTTTCCAAATACTACTATTTATTTTGACTAATTGTTAGGACCGTTACATTTGAAAATTTTCATTTAAGCAACTTATTGAAATCATCTACTTTTAGTGGTTGATGTGCCTCAACGGTGTGCTAGACAGACCTTTAAGTTCCAACTCATGTGGCTTAGGGATGAATCTCTTCATGTTTTTCTCCCTAGTTGGTGGGATCAGGGGAAGCCAGCATATGGCACTGCCATGTACTCTTTCTCAAAGAGGCTCCAGTATGTTAAATACAGATTGAAAAGATGGAATAGGCAGCATTTTGGTAACTTATTTCAGGAAAAGCAAAAGGCGCGAGATAATCTAGACCTAATTACCAGACAAATTCGAGATCAAGGCCTCTCAGAGGAGCTGAGTTTATTAGAGGTTGCTGCAACAAAAGAGCTTGAGGAATGGGAGTTAAGAGAAGAGATTTTTTGGAAACAAAAGTCTCGTATTGAATGGCTCCAGGCTGGGGATCGAAACACTGCTTTCTTCCATAACTCAGTTAAGGATCGGAGACAAGGTAATGCTATTTCTTCTATTCTGTTGCCTAATGGGGAATCTTTGTCCTCTTCAGCCTCTATTTCAGCTGAATGCATTCGATATTTCTCTACCCTTTTCTCTGAGGATTCGCCTCCTGCGGAGGAGGATGAAGCTAAAATTTTAGATTGTATCCCGAAGCTGGTGACTAATGAAATGAATGAATCATTGCTTGCTCCTATTACCTTGTCGGAGCTTGAGAAGGTTGTATTCCAGATGAAGAAAGGTAAAGCTCCTGGGCCTGATGGATTCCCCATTGAATTTTTTCAGGAGTTCTGGGAAGTGGTTAAATTGGACCTTTTAGAGGTTGTCCAAGAATCCTTTATGCATAAACAAATGTTGAAGTCCCTAAATGCTACATTTTTAGCTCTTATTCCTAAGAAGGTGGGAGCTAACTCCTTGGATTTGTTTAGGCCTATAGCTCTATGTAATGTTGTGTATAAAATTATTACTAAGTTGATCGCAGAAAGGCTGAAGCCTTGGCTTGATGACTTAATTTCTGAAGAGCAGGGGGGTTTTGTTGCTGGAAGACAGATCATGGATGGGGTAGTTATTGCTGCTGAGGCCATCCATTCTATGGAATCCTCAAAAGATAAATCTATGTTTATCAAGTTAGACATGGCTAAAGCTTATGATCGTGTTAAATGGAGTTTTCTATTTAAAATCCTTGGAGCTTTTGGCTTTGCTGAGGGTTGGATTGAATGGGTTAGGAGTTGTGTCACTTCCTCCTCCTTTTCGGTGCTTATCAATGGTGAGCCCACTTGTTTGTTTGGTGCTTCTAGAGGCCTTAGGCAAGGAGATCCCCTATCTCCTTACTTATTCATCCTCCTTGCGGAAGGCCTGGGAAGACTCATTCGTGCTCAGGTTGCTAGTGGATTGCTTCAGGGATGGAGTTGGGGAGATGGTATTCCCCCTCAGTCTCATCTGCAATTTGTAGATGATACTGCCTTGATGGGTAGGGCTAAGGTTGAGGAGGCTCTCAATTGGCGCAGTGTTTTGGACAGTTACTTGGCAGCTTCTGGGCAATGCATAAATGAGGGGAAGTCCTTCATATATTTCTTCCACACTCCTAAAGGTATTCAAAGGAGAATTGCTGGTATCCTTCGGTTTCAAATTGGTTCGCTTCCTTTTTCCTATCTTGGAATCCCTCTTGCTGTTCGCTCTCTCCCCAAAAGGTTTTGGCAAGAGACTCTTGATAAGTTTCGAGGATTGGTCAGTCATTGGACTTGCAGGTGGCTTTCTTCAGCAGGTAGAGTGACTCTTTTAAAGTCGGTGGTCCAGGCTCTTCCTATTTATAAATGCTTTGTTCTTTCTGCTCCTTCAAGTTTTATTAGAGATTTCGAGAAATTGTCTCGTCAGTTTCTGTGGGCTGGTAATCTTCTTCATAGAAAATGGAGTCTTGTGAAGTGGGATGTTGTTTGTAGGCCAAAGCAAGAGGGGGGTCTTGGTTTACGGCGGGCTGATTTGAATGGGCAGGCCTTGGCTGCTAAGTTGTATTGGCGCTGGTGCTCTCAACAGCATATGTGCTGGGCTAAAATTCTGACCTTCAAATATTTGGGGGCAGTAGAAAGTAGGGAGGTATCAAGGTTTAGTATGGAGGGGAAAGGCTCTGTGATCTGGAGTACCCTTAAACGTGGTGCCAAGTTGGTTAAACAGGGACTTTTTTGGATTTGTAATGGGGGTCGAGATGCTCTTTTCTGGTATGATTCTTGGGATGGATACCCACCCATTGTGTCATCTCATCCCCATCTCCAAGATTTGTGCCAGATTTTTGTGGAGGCGGGTTGGAGTCATGTGGCTGATTTTAAATCTCAACAATCTTTGGGTCAAATTTCTGTGTCTAGGTGGAAGAGCCCCTTGGATTGGCCTCCTGGTGGTGCAGTGGAGGATCGTCAAGAGCTTGCTAAGATTTTATCGAGTCGTGTCTGCAATTCTCTCCAAGGGGCTGATGTGCTTGCTTGGGGACCCGACTTGAAAGGAAAATTTTCGGTTGCCTCTGGTTATCAGGTTTTGGATAAACAGGTCTTTGGAAGCTCCCAGGTTTCTTGGTGGAAGCATGCTTGGAATAAATTTGCTTGGCCTAAGTGTAATTTTTTCTCTTGGCTTGTGGTTCAAGGTAAGTGTCTTACTTGGGATAATCTTTGCAAACGTGGGTTCCAGGGCCCCTCCATGTGCATTCTATGTGGTCAGCATGATGAATGCTTATCACATCTGTTTTTTCAGTGCTCTTTTGTTAAGACTATCTGGCATCACTGGTGGAATCTTTGGAGCTTACCATGTTGCCATGTCTCTTCTTTGGAGGATTTTTGGAAGAGACAGGGTTCTTCTCCTGCTACAACCTCTTTTCTTAAAATTGCTTGGAGCATTGGTCCTAGTTTGATTGTTTGGCAAATCTGGTTGGAACGTAACAGAAGAATATTCTTGGATAAAAAATTGCTCGTGGGGCAACTTTGGAGGCGAATTCTTGGGGCTTTGCTGGAGACTTTGACTGCAAAGTGTGACTTGTCTGTGCCGATTGCTCCTGGGGACTTGGGTGTTGTAAATTCCCTGGGTCTTGCCACAGGGGGGAAGTGTATTATGAGTAAAGTGCATCGTAGGCGTGGGCGTGAGAGGGTTGCTCGTGAGGGCTTTTGGTGCCCACCTGCTCTAGGGGAGTTGAAAATTAATACTGATGGGTCTTCTAGAGGTAACCCTGGGCATGCTGGGGTTGGTGGTATTGGTAGAGATAGCCTTGGAGTGGTGGTTTTCTTCTTTTCTATGTATCGTGGTTTGCAAACTAATAATCTTATGGAGGCTAGCGCTATTCTCTTGGCGGTTGAGCGTGCAGTTTCCCTTGGATGGCGGCGGATTGTTTGTGAAGCTGATTCTCAGGTGGTTATTGATATGTTGAATAATCAAAATTTGGAGGATGTGAATTGGCAGCTAGCTGTGGTTGTCAAACAGATTATTTCTCTGTGCTCTACCTTGGAGTCCATTGTTTTCCGTCATATTCCACGGGAGTGGAATAGGGTGGCTGATGGGCTGGCTAGATGGGCGTCGGAAAAGACTGATTCTTGGTCTGTGGATGATTGGAGCAATCTCCCTGTTGATATGGCCCCTGTTCTTGAGGAGTGGGTTGCTGAGGATATGAGGTGCTTCTTGGGTGTGAATTAATTCTTGTTGTTTTGGCCCCTTGTGGCTTCCTTCTTTGGACTTTGTAATGTTGTTATGATTCAATAAAGTTTTTACCCTCTTTTATTAAAAAAAAAATCATCTACTTTCTAGTTTGACAATAATATTTTCTCTTGTGAAATCTCTCTTGACAAATTTCTAGAAAACCTCTAGTTGATTTGATAAAATAACCTTGTATTTATAGGTATATATCCTTAATTTCCCCAAGTTATACCTCCAACAATCAAATGAACTGCACCATACCAAAGTTATACCTCTGACAACTTTGATAAGGCATCACAAAAATATGAACTTCGAGCTTCATAAGGCTAGCAAGTTGTGTTATGCTAAGCACTAATGAACAAAATGCAAATAAGATAAAACATATTCAAAGGGGTTTTTATTAGTTCATGTAAGATCTCTCCTTAGGGAACATCGTGCCTAATGTATCCAAGAGAGCACTAGTCAAGGACAAAAGATTCGCAACTTAGGGAATGCCAACCATAGTATTACCACTAAGAGGACTATCATATGCTCACATAGGTCACAATCTTGAAGGGAATCATAGAGACAAAGACAACCTCCAAAAACTATTGCTACCAAGAGAGATACAATGAATGCTACCTAAGTGGACCATTCATTCTAGAAAAAAAATCATGTTTGAAAAATAGGTCCATGAGTCAATATGTGCACCATTCAATACGTGGACCCGTACTACCTAGATGAAACAACATTTCCTATGCAAAAATGTATTATTCTATTGATACGGTTTGACAGTTGACAGTTGTCATTGCACACTCACAATTTAACTCCTTGTGCTCGCTCTATATTTTGCAAACAGTCTGATCTGGTTGAGGGGAAACTCTCCTACTCCCCTTTTCTTCGCAGGTGAGGGCTTCTCGTCTCTCCATCTTTCCAGAGCATAACAACATGTTGGTTCTGAAGAGAATGGCGAATTCAAGAGTCGACAGAGTCACAAGGTCAAAAGTGAAATGGCAGAGACCAAGGGAGAATTGGATCAAGCTAAACTTCGACGGGGCTTCGAAGCATTATGCTCAAAGAGCAAGAGGGGGAGGAGCACTTTGAGATCACAGAGGATATACTCTGGCTGTGTACGCAAAATCCTATGGACATAAGTCAAGTTTATACGCCGAAGCAAAAGCATTACTTATTGGCATCTAGCTTGCTGCAGAATATGGATGCACAAGCTTAGAAATCGAAGGAGATTGTATGAGTGTTGTGAACACTCTTAACGATGAAAACCGTTTGAACGAGGAAATTTATGATCTAATTCATGAAGTAGTACTTTTTAAAAAATTCGATAATTTCAAATGTAAACATATTTATAGAGAAGAAAACCACTTAGCGGATGCTATGGCGCAAATAGGTGCACGTCTTGTACCTGGAAGGCATATTTTCAAGACCCAATATTTTCCCAAAGAGGTGATATTTTTGGCCAAGAAAGAGAGAGCTCATTAGTCATTCCTTTGCTCGTGTTGAAGGGGTCTAATTTAAAAGCTATATAAATAAATTTCTTCCAATGCATATAATGTAATATTGAATTCAAAAGTCCCCTTGGTATTGTAGAATTGTATTACAATAAGAAAATAAATGAAATGTATAGCCACACTATGGAGGGAATGATAAATATTGCCAACATAATTTGTATATGCTAGTTTCAGCGACAACGCTATAGGCAACAAACACATGACAATATTAGTTAAGATATATTATATATTATCATAGTAACAGTTTTTTAAAATATAATGTTTAAGATATATCTTAAAATGTACTATATTTAAATATATAATGTATATAATCATAATATTAAGCATTTACATTTAATTTTTTAATAAGAGGGGTAAAAACTTTTCACTTGTAGATATAAACACGACCCCTATAGGAGGTCAGCACATTCGTCACAAAAAAAAAGTCAAAATTTTAGAATTTTTTTAAAAAAGACTTTCTTAAAAAAATTAATAGTAATATAATATTATATAGTACTATTATTAAATCATGAATATTAATAAAAAAGCAAAAATCTAAAAATCAAACATTGTAATTTTCTTATAAATACAATACAGTTCCCATTAATTCATCACAACAAATTGATTGATTGCAACAAGGAAGATCATGAAGGGCATTTGCAATTTTCACACGAAGGAGATTTAAGATTTTCAGAACCAAGATCAAGGTATCAAAAACATGTAATATATTTTCAAACTTTGAGAAAATTATAATTTTTTGATTTTCGTTTTCATACAAGTTTTATTTTTTAAATGAAGAGATTTCTTCCTTTTTTATGGAATGCAAGATCCAATTGTTGTATATTATTACTCCTGTAAATTTTGAAATAATTTTTTAAATGAAGAGATTTCTTCCTTTTTATGGAATGCGGATCCAATTGTTGTATATTATTACTGGTGTAAATTTTGAAATAATTTTTGACATGTCTACCAAATGCAATTTTAAACTACTTTGACCTGTTGAAAGAGGGTTTACTGAGGGTTCACCATTTAGTACATGGTAGACATGCCAACAATAGTTTAACAATAGATTTAAAAATTAATAATAGATTTTAAATAGTAGTTTAACCCTAATTAATAATAGATTTAAAAATTATAATAATAGTGAACAACAGTGCTTCAGTTTTGAGACAACTCCTGTTCAAATACAAAAAAACTGATTAAAGTGGGGATTTGACCATTTATAGTGTATAAGGTTATAATATATTTTTCCCCTATTTATAGTGTACAAGGTTATAATATATTTTTCACTATTTTTAATGGTATATATTTTATTTATAGGACTATATTGATTCTAGATGCCCAGAATAATTTAACACAGTTTCAAATCCGATGTCTTCAATACACAAGTCACAAGGATTGACACTCCAAAAAGCTACAGTTGATATACGACTCACTGAAAGACCCAGATTGACATTTGTAGCAATTTCACATGTAAAGTATTTCAAAGGACTATGAATTATGTCGCCCTTCACATATGATAGATATGAAAAAATGAAGGAAAACAACTAGCAAAGAGGAAAGCAGAACAAGAAAGGATGAAAGACTTAAAATCAATTAATTTGAAAAATATTGCTAAATTAATCATGTATTTACCATTTTATTCTTCAATACAATGTGTTCAATTGTTATTTCTATTTTTCGTAATGACTTCATTAAATTAAATAAACCTTTATTGTAATATGTAAGTGCTCTATATTTTCCAATAGTGGCATGGTGTGATGGTTATGTTGCTATGTTGTTATTCTTTCCATCAAGGTTCCAACCCCATTAGGGTGTGATTGTTGAGAATTTATATTGGGGATGAGGCCACACATTTGTGACGGAAAAGACTTGGTCAATGTTTATTAGAATATCTTGTAACATGCCCAAAAAAGGTCTCTGGGACAAATTACTTAAATAAGTTGTTCATAAACCACGAAATTATCTTTTACATCAACCCCATAATTTGCAGACTCGATTTGATGCTGCAAGAAATGAGAAGAGTGAATATGGGTGTTTTGTTTATATGTTTATATCTATTGTTCGTTTTAATTTTAAAAATTTAAAAAGGAAAGTCACCCTTCAACACATGATGTTTCTACCGGCAACTGCTCTGGCATTTTGTCTAGTACCATTGCTCTTCCAAAGATTTCTATTGTACGTTTGACAAAGTCCATCCTTAGATGCCTTAAATCCTTAAAATCCTTACATTCCTGCCAATAAGAACCATGAAAACCATGGTTTTATCTTTACGGTATATATGCGAAGTTTGACATTAAAGTATTTCCTTGCAATATTTTGCGAAGGTAGCTCAAAATTATGGTGACATTTTGTCGAAGAAAGGACAACTCACTAACTAATATTCATGTGCATAACTTTATGTCCAATCCTTGAGTCGTTTGCCTAATGGTTCCATGATCCTTACCTCTTTAATTAGAATATCTTAAACTAGATATTGATTATGTCAATATTTTCTAATTATTAATTTTTAGAAGACAATTTAATCATTACTAAATTTTTTGTTAAAGATATTCTTTGTAATGTACACATAAATAGTAATCAAATATAACATGACGAAAACAAATTTAAAGTCACTTTTCCAAATACTACTATTTCTTTTGACTAATTGTTAGGACCCGTTACATTTGAAATTTTGAATTTAAGCAACTTATTGAAATCCTCTACTTTCTAGTTTGAGGAAATCTCTCTTGACAAATCTCTAGAAAACCTCTAGCTGATTTGATAAAATAACCTTGTATTTATAGGTATATATCCTTAATTTCCCCAAGTTATACCTCTGAAAATCAAATGAATTGCACCATCCCAAAGTTATACCTCTGACAACTTTGATAAGGCACCACAACAATATGAACTTCGAGCTTCATAAGGCTAGCGAGATGTGTTATGCTAAGAAATCATGAACAAAATGCAAATAAGACAAAACATATTCAAAGGGGTTTTTCTTAGTTCATGTAAGGTCTCTCCTTAGGGAACATCATGCCTAATGTCTCCAAGAGAGCACTAGTTGAGGATAAAAGATTCACAACTTAGGGAATTCCAACTATAGTATTACCACTAAGAGGAATATCATATGCTCACATAGGTCACAATCTTGAAGGGAATCATAGAGACAAAGAAAACGACCAAGAACCATTGCTACCAAGAGAGATACAATGAATGCTACCTAAGTGGACCATTCATTATAGAAAAAAAAATCATGTCTAAAAACATAGGTCCATGAGTCAATACATGGACCATTCAATACGTGGACCCGTACTACCTAGATGAAACAACACTACCTATGTGAAAATGTATTATTCTGTTGATATAGTTTGATAGTTAACATTTGTCATTTCACACTCACAATTTAACTCCTTGTGCTTGCTTTATATTTTGCAAACAGTCTTATCTGGTTGAGGGGAAACTCTCCTCCTCCCCTTTTAGCTGCTAGTGAGGGCTTCTTGTCTCTCCATCTTTCCAAAGCATAACAACATGCTGGTTCTAAAGAGAATGGTGAATTCAAGAGACGAAAGAGTCACAAGGTCAAAAGTGAAATGGCAGAGACCAAGGGAGAACTAGATCAAGCTAAACTTAGATGGGGCTTTGAAGCATTATGCTCAAAGAGTAGGAGGGGGAGAAGCGCTTTGAGATCACAGAGGATATACTCTGGCTATGTACACAGAAGCCTATGGACATAAGTTGAGTTTATACATCAAAGCAAAAGCATTACTTACTGGAATCCAACTTATTGCAGAATATGGATGCACAAGCTTAGAAATCAAAGGAGATTGTATGAGTGTTGTGAACACTCTTAACGTAAGCCGTGTGAATGAGGAAATTTATGATCTAATTTAGGAAGCACAACTACTTTGTAAAAAAATAGATGATTTCAAATGTAAACATATTTACAAAGAAGGAAACCACTTAGCATATGTTATGGCACAAATAGGTGCACGTCTTGTACCTAGAAGGCATATTTTCAAGACCCAAGATTTTTCCAAAGAGGTGATATTTTTGGCCAAGAAAGAGAGAGCTCATTAGTCATTCCTTTGCTCGTGCTAAAGGGGTCTGATTTGAAAGCTATATACACAAAGTTCTTCTAATGCATATAATGTAATATTGAATTCAAAAAGCCCCTTGGTATTGTAGCATTATATTACAGTAAGAAAATAAATGAAATGTATAGCCACACTATGGAGGGAATGATAAATATTGCCAACATAATTTGTATATGCTAGTTTAAGCGGCAATGCTATAGGCAACAAACACACGGAAATATTAATTGAGATATATTATATATTATCATAGTAATAGTTTTTTAAAATATAATGTTTAAGGTATATCATAAAATGTACTATATTTAAATATATAATGTATATAATCATAATATTAAGTGTGTGTATGAAAATATGCTTGTCATAATGAATTCAAAACACATTCAATAAAACCTTATATCAAAGAAGCTTAAAGAAAAATAAACAAACTCTTAGTGTGGCTTCTTCAAATTCATTTTATTGCTCTCTATCTCCTGCGTTTTGTTGATTCAAGTTGCTCTTAGATTTAGTATGTCACGCTCAACGAAATGGACTACTAGAGAATGAGATTTAAACTAAAATCCATACTATACTAAGATGCAAGATTATGCTATGCTATGATAAGATTATTGCTAAGATATGATTATTGATAGAATGCTAAACATGCAAAATGTGTAAGTGTAATTGCATGTGTGAGTCTCTGTCCATGTGCGTGCAACCAATGCTTGGATTTGCACATGTATTTATAGAGTTTTTTGAGGATTTTGATTGGCTGAGTTGATTAATGGCTGTAATAATTCCTGACAGATCGAACGGTCGAAGATGGATGAGACTGGAAAGAAAATTAGAAGAAAATGAATAAAGCAGGATTTTTCTATTTTCATGGAAGAGATAAGATGAGATGATGAAAATTCATCTTTTTTAGAAGATAATGGAAATATATTGAGAAGATAAATAATAAATTATCAAATTCAATTATTTATTTATGGGCACGTGTAGATTTTTCTTAATTAAATAAATATTTAATTAAGATTTTGAGGAAATTAGAAGATTTCATAATTAAATGAAATATTTAATTATGATTTGAAGAAAGCAGAAGATCTTTAATTAAATAAAATATTTAATTAATTAGAAGAAAGTTTTAAATAGAAGAAAATAAATATTTAAATTTAATTAAAACAAAAATATTTAATTAAATTCAAAAGATGCTAATTAATTTAAATAAATAAAATGTATTCATTTAATTAATCAAGTAGACATGTGAAATAATTAAATAAAATAAATTTATTCAATTATGGTGGGAGAATAAAATGAATGAACAATATAATTAAATTAATTAAATTTAATTACATGTATAAGACTTTAGTGAAATTAATTAAATAATAAATATTTAATTAAATGTCGGGATTAATTAGACATGACCAATTTTATGCACATACATTTTGCCCCTCTTTGAAGTGATGTGTGAAACGCATTGCTTCAAAGAAAATAAAATTTTTGCCCCTAATATGTTTTTGATGCTGATGCTAACGATGCCCCCTCGGGAGGTAAATCATGGATGAAGATATAAGTTATGAAAAATGTGATAAAAAAAACTTGATAGGATGATGACATTCTAATGGTGATTCAGTGATTTAGCTCCTGATAAGTGGTGTAAAAGATGCCCCTAGTGAAAAAATAAAGTGATAGAAAATAAAATGGCACCAAAAACCCACCTGAATTGACCCATATAAGGTAAAAGGGGTAAAAGTGGAAGTCATTTTCACCCTTTTACTATAGTGATTTTTATGCTCTGACAGTGACTTGGCAAGATGCAGATTCCATTTCACAGGCACAGATTCGAGTGGGCCCACCGATTCCAGAGACCAGTCGCGTATGGACCACCGGTGAGTCGATTGAACCCTTTATGAGTCAAAATTTTGTGTTTTTGAGCAATTTTGAAACTTTTTCGTGCAGATTTAGGGAAAAAAATAAATTTTTAGCGCATCCGCCTATCTGTTTTAGTGCATTCAAAAATTTCTGTAGCGCATCTAGGATGTTATTTAGTGCATATAGGTGCAGGGTAAATTTAGGTTTTCTAGTGCATACGATGTGTAGATTAGCACTTATAGGAAGCAAGTCCAACTAGAAAAATTTAGCGCATCTAGGGCATAGAGTCACACATTTAGGGATTGGCCGCAACAGAGGTGGATTAGCGCATCTAGGATATGAAGTAGCACATCCGCGGGGTATCTTAGCACATATAGGGTTTCAATGCTTATAGGAGAAACTTTAGCTCTTTTAGGGTGTAAAAGTGTGCATAATGAGTTTTGGCACTTTTGAGGTAAACTGTAGCGCTTTCGAGTTTCAGCGCATCAGAGGCGCAGATTAGCGCATCCAGGAAAATTTTGACAGAATGCGATTGTGATGAAAATTGATGGTGTATACATTGCTTCCTTGGTCAATAGATAGAGAAATTATTTTGCCATCATGCTAATATGGATAGAAATGATAGAAAACCTAATGATTAACTGATAACTTTGCTTCTTATGAATAGAAAACAAAGAGTAGATAGCTGATAATTTTGTTTCCCAAAAATGAAAAACAAAGAGTAGATTGATTGATTGATTGACTAATTGTCTGATAACTTTGCTTCTCACGAATGAAAAAAAACAGAGTAAATGTCTAATAAATTTGCTTTCTATGATAGAAACCAAATAGTAGATGATGGTTTTCAAACATATTTGCATTCATGACTGAAGTACAAATGGGAAAAAAATGAATGGATTGTTGATAAATTTGCTTTCCTGAAAAAGAAAAACAAATAGTATAATGATGATAGAGTAGATTGATTGGATATTCAGATAGATAGATGTAGCAGGATTTGCATGATATGATTGATTGCATAATATGGGTCACGAATATGGGTCACTTGATAGATAGAGCACATGATATGAGTCATTGGTATGAGTTTGATTAATTGTCCTTGTGATGACCAAAAAAATAGGAGGTTTTTGACAACCTCCAGATTAGAGAACGTTTCCCGATATGTTGGGATCGGGTAGGAGAGCTAAATCCAACATCAGAGATATAGTGGATAGGTGACTGTGGGATAGGATATTTGTTGACTATCCCGCAAGGGATTCAAGTCAACAGGGGACTGTTGACTACATTGGCAGAGAGGTGGCATTCCAATCATAACACCTTTCATTTGCTGACTAGTAAGATGATCGTGACACTCAAGGATGTGTACAAGATTCTAGGGATTCCAGTGGTAGGTGCCCTTGTGGTTTATGGCCACAAGGAGATAGGAGGGACTGAGGCACTGAAGAGGACATGCGGTGATATGTTGATAGCAGGATATTAGGTGTCGTGGGCAGATTTTAGTAGATATCCAACCTTAGTTGTTGTGTTGGGTGCATTCATTGGAGGTTTCCTTGGACCGAACCATCGGTCAAAGGGATTTTCAGTTGGTTGAGGTAGGATGCTAGAGTGGATGGTGACTCAGCTGCAGAGGTATGCCTCGGGGAGCTGCATTTTGGCTCATTTGTATCATGATCTACATCAGGTGCTATACCGAGGATCGACTAGTTTGTCCAGTGGTGTGACTCTGCTCCAAATATGGGCATGGGAGCATATTGCGATTACGAGCCTAGAGTGTGCTAGGGCTAGGCCACCAAGCAGGCCATATGTATATGCATATTCAGCTTCACTTGTCTAGCCCAAGCTGGGCAAGTTGGAGTACTAGTGGCGTGTGTTAGATGATGTGGATGCAGTTATATAGAGGCTGCCTACAAATTGTGAGCCCTAGGACACAGATTATTTGGAGATTCCATTTGTCTATATGCCCCGATATCTGATAGGAAAGACCCCATACATTATTGAGAGATTTTTGGCCTTGCAATTTTAGAGATAGTACAAATACACATAGGGGATGCCACAGGGTGTTGCTCACTATGGGTGGTACAAGGATGATCCATTATATACCATGTGGCATATACAAAGTATTCTAGCTTACAGCCTGAGGTATGGGCATATAGGCCAGAGGTGACAGATGCAGGTATGTCAAATGATTACTTAGTGTATTTCCACACACATTGATTTCCACAATTTACATGCCTAGATAAGCTAGGGCCCATTGTAGTAGTACAACAGCCAGGGGTGGAGAGACTTGAGGATGTGGCTAGTGGAGAGAAGGCGGTGGGTGGAGGAGAGGAGGGGGAGGAGAGTGGAGATGAGGAGGAGGGAGGCCGAGATGAGGATAGCTCAGATGATGGGGATGATGGGGGAGATGGTGGAGGGGAGGAGGAGAGGGCAGTGAGGTAGAGGTTCGATAGTCTAGTCAGTGCTCAGATTGTACGATGGCCTAGATCTAGTGGCAAACCATGGACCATTATCAGGGTTTCCTCCTCTTCAAAGTAGGCACAAATAGACATGTTGCAGGCCCAGGTGCAGACTGTTCAGGGTCAGCTAGGTCAAGCGTAGAGTGTGATAGCGCAGTTACAGGAACAACTTGCACAATCACAAGTATAGGCATAGGCACAAGTACAAGTATCTTAGCTTGCCCCAAACCCATAGATAGCCCAGTTGATTATAGAGAGGGATGCATTGAGATGGAGGGCAGTGGAGGCCGAGGGCATTGCCTAGAGGCTTATGGGCACTGTAGAGAGTGCCTCTTTGTGAGAGGCTATTACAGAGGGCATGGAGATGGCAAGGGAGGTAGAGTACTATAGTGTCAGATATGAGGAGTTGTGTCCTCCTGAGCATAGGGAGCCATTCCCATGGTCTCATAGTAGGACCAAGAGCAGGTCATGGAAAAACACATAGAGCATGGGGGTTACTGGGCCATGACAGGATCCAAAAGCAGGTACTAGTGGCAGGCCACCTCCTTCTGGACAACTCCATCAGGGGCATCAACCAGCTAGTTTATGATGTTGTGATGTAGATATATTTCACACATGTATATCATTTTTGGAGCATGTATATTGATTTTGATCATATCCCATGTATCCCTCTTTGGACTTTTCAGTTTAATTGGACATTGGACATTTGTATCATTTATGATGAGCGATGATATGCAGCGGTGATGATTTTCGATGATGATGTGCATGTATGAGATGATGATGTGATATGCATTTGAATGATTTGATGACTAACATGATATGTAGGATGATTTGATATGATGTTTTTATGATGATGATGAAAAATAATTGATGATGTGTACTAATGATGTCATGCAGGTGGATGACCTATGATGTGATTATGAGAATATGTCATGGGATATTTGATATGTTTTATGAAAAATGTTGTTTGGCAAACGATATGAAAATTTATGTATGGAATGTTTGTTTTTTTTAATTTTCAAATGCAAGTAAATAATGATAAAAAAATGAATGTTGTGTTTGTGAAATGCATCATGAATTTGTAAAATGGTAGGATGATATGGTAGATGATTAAAGATATGATATGAAAATGATAATGAATGGATGTGATTAATAATAATGAAAGGTATGATGAATGATAAATGATAAGTATGGCAATGTGATGCAATGAAAATGATAAGTGATAACAAGTGGAAATGAGATGTTTAGAAATGACAATGTAATGATATGTTAATGAAATGATAATAATAATGATAAAAAGATATAAATGATAGATGATAATGTTATAATGATAAAATGATGGTAAATGATGATGATAGGAAAAATGAGAATGATAAAATGAAAAGATAATGAAATGATAACGAGAGAAAATGAAATGAAATGAGATGATAGATGATAAAATTGAAATGAAATGATAGATGATAAAATGAAATGATAAACGATAATGAAATGAAATGATAATGAAATGAACGATAATGAGATGATAAATGATATGATAATGAAATGATGAGTGATATGATAATCAAATGATGAGTGATATGATATACCTAAGAGATGAATGATATGAAATGATAAAGGATCTAGATGATATGCAAATGAATGATAAATGATAGGACCTAGATGAAATGATAATGAAATGATGAAGAATTTGTCCAAATGTCCTCCACAAATAGTCCAAAGAGATATGACAGTCGTTGATATTTTTGTTAGCCCTTCAAAACTCTGATGTGAATCCATTATGCAGTCATATACATTGATCTAGAATGAAATGCATCTAAATGAAATGAAACATTTTTTGAGCCTTTTGTTAGCTTTCTTGAATCATCATAGAGCCTTTTAAAAATGTTGGAAGTATGTACAAGCATCAGAGGGGAAATTAGCACCAATGATGACCTGAGTACAACTTTCATGATTTTTGATATAGTAAGTAAACACAAGCATTGAGGTATAATTGAACCGAGATGACCCGAGCATTTCTTGCATAAATAGACAAAGACTAACCACCTTTTGATGCAAATTTGGAACTGTCATCAATGATAAACTTTGGAAATCATGTCTCACGACATATTTGCAACAGATGTATAGTTAACCTCAAGACAATAGACAAAGAAAAATCATCCTCTTTCCTCACCACTCTAGTTCAATACATCATTGAGTGTGCTCTAGAGAGATTATATCAAAAATTAAACAACCATTGTTCAAAATATGATACTGCTATTCCAAACATTATTCAAATTTTAGATTATCCAGATATGAGTCATGATATGGTATTTGTTGAAAATTGTTGTGATATGGATAAATGATTGGATAGTTGTTCATGTGATTTGATTGTTTGCTTGCATGATTGGATCTTATGTCATTGTCTAGCTATTTTGGTAAAACCTAAAAGTTGGTTGCCTCCAGTATGTCAGCATTTTCCCCCAGTATTCACATAACTCGCTGAAATGAATATGTACAATAATCAAGCCATGGTGAGACATTATCATTCTAGGAAAATGATGACAGCATGATGTTGGTATGGCCCTAAGATGATGGAAAGATGCATGAAAATGAAGGTTGAGAAGCCAAGTGCAAAATATGAACTAAT
Source organism: Sequoia sempervirens (assembly GCA_007258455.2). Taxonomy (NCBI): domain Eukaryota; kingdom Viridiplantae; phylum Streptophyta; class Pinopsida; order Cupressales; family Cupressaceae; genus Sequoia; species Sequoia sempervirens. Next base: position 492,582,401 of record VDFB02058242.1, read on the forward strand.
AGATGGAGAGCTACAAATAGCGTTTGTTTGCCAAATTTTCACTATTAGTTTTTATTGCATTTTTCTTGTCAATAGACTACCTATTGCCAGGTTTTCACCCTATGATGATTTTTTATTATTTCTATTTATTTATTTTTTTGTATTTCTTCAGGACACTATCTAATTTTTTTGTATTCTTCAAGACTTTTCTGATGTTTTTGATGACTGCTTTAGACATAATACTTCTTCAGGTGCATGTTGTTAATGTGTTCGTCAAACAGGTCCCCTTCTGGCATTGATAGCTTGTATGCTTCTGAACCGTATAGTGTTATGACCACATACAGACCCAGCCAATTCAGTTTAAACTTTCCTTTCTTCTCTCTGTCTTGCTGATTGCGTGGGTTCTCTTTTAGAACAAGATCACCAACCTAAAAGGTACGTGGCTTAACTATGTGATTATAGCTATGAGACATCATTTGTTGATATGCTTTCAAATGGTCAGCTTCTCTTTGTCTCTTTTCATCTAGGAGTTCTAGCTCTTGCAGTCGGGAAACTCTGTAGTCATCATCTGTTGTGAGACCTTTCAGTGAAACTCTGAGTGAGGGTATTTCAACTTCTAAAGGTAATATGGCTTTTGCTCCATAGACAAGAGCATACAGCGTTGCTCCTATTGGCGTGCAGACACTGGTTCTGTAAGCCCATAAGGCGGGATTGAGTTGAACATGCCAATCTTTTCCTGAATCATTCACAGTCTTCTTTAAAAAATTTAGTAGTCTTATTTGAGGCCTCTGCTTGGCCATTCCCTTGTGGATAGTAAGGTGTTGAATATCTGTGTTGAATATGAAATCGATCACAAATCTCATCAACATCCTAATTCTTGAAAGGTCGTCCATTATCTGTAATAATGGAGTTGGGAATGCCATACTGACAAATGAGATAGTTGAGTATAAAAGATGAGATCTGTTTGCTGGTGACTTTAGTGAGAGGTACTACCTCAATCCACTTGGTAAAGTACTCTGTGGCTGTGATGATGAACTTATGCCCATTTGATGATGAAGGATGAATCTTGCCTACTAGATATAAACCCCATTGGGAGAATAGCCAAGTTGGCATAAATGGTTGAAGTTCCTATGTAGGAGCATGAATGAGATTCCCATGAAATTGGCATTTTGAGCACGTTTTCACAAAAGTGAATGATTCCCTTTCCATTGTAGGCCAGTAGTAACCCATTCTAATCAATTTCTTGGATAAGGTCAGTCCACTTGAATGAATACCACAAATGCCATCATGAACTTCTTGTAAAGCTTTGTCAGATTCATCACGTTCAAGACATCGAAGTAGAGTACCATCAAGACCACGACGATAAAGGGTGTCGGGGATAAGAGTGTAGCGAGAGGATTGGCAAATAAAATTTTGCTTTTGGTTACGGGATAAATCTGGTGGTAAGATATCATCTTTTAGGTAGGCATAAATATTGCCATACCAAGGTGAATCAGATCCCACCAAGTGGCAAATGATTTGGCTTTTAGGGGTGTCATAAGCAGGTGTAAATGATTGTTCCACTAGAAATTCATAGCAAGCTTGATTTTCTAGGAGTTGTAACAATGATGCGATCATAGCCATGGCATTGGTCGCTTTGTTATCAAGCCTTGGAATTTGTGTGAATTTGATGTCCACAAAGTACTTGTTGAAGTCGTCAACCATCTTTTTATATGGCAATAGTTTGTCATCTTTGGTCTAATAATCATCATTGATCTGATTAATGACTAACAATGAGTCACCATACACTTGTAGTTCTGTAATCCTCCATTCCAATGCTATTTTAAGTCCAATGATTAATGCTTCATATTTGGCTATGTTGTTGGTGCATGGAAACATTAGCCTATATGATCGAGGAATGGTGTGTCCTTGGGGGTGACAAAAATTATGCCTGCCCCCGATCCATGTTGAGTGAAGGAACCATCAAAATATAGGGACCATGGTTGTTTAGATTCTACAGTAAAGACATTAGCATCTCAAAATTCAATGTGTAGGGGATGGTCTACTTGTAGTGGTGCTTTAGCTATTTGATCAATGATAACTTGTCCTTTGATTGCCTTGCAATCAACATAATGGATTTCAAACTCACTCAAAATCATTACCCATTTTGCTAACCTTCCTATCAATGATTCTTTGCTTAACAGATACTTGAGTGGATCAATCTTTGAAACAAGATTGATTGTATGAGTTAACATGTAATGCCAAAATTTCTATGAAGCAAAGACTACTGCTAGACAAGCCTTCTCGATGGAAGTGTAGTTGAGTTCATGACTTGTTAGTGTTATGCTAATGTAATAAATTGCACGTTATTTCCCTATACGGTCTTCTTGTGCTAGCAATGCACCCAAGGATGTTTCTGTTGCGGCAATATACAAGATCAGTGGGTTGTCTGGATTTGGTGGTACTAGAACTGGTGGAGTCATTAAGTACTATTTGATTTGTTGAAAATCCAATTCAAACTTGTCATCCCACTTGAAAGGAACATTCTTATGTAGTAGGTGTGTGAAAGGTAGACTTTTGTCGGCCAGTTGTGCAATGAACCTTTGTATAGATTGAAGTCATTCCTGTAATGATCTCAATTGACTGATGTTCCTTGGGGAAGGCATTTCCATGATTTCTTGTACTTTGGCAGGATCTACTTCAATTCCTTTTCTGGATACCATGTATGCTAGGAGTTTTCCAGATGTGACCCCAAAGACACATTTCTTGGGATTGAGGCAAACTTTGAATTTCTCCAATCTTGCAAATATTTTGGACAATATTTCCATATGTCCTTCTCTGGTGTATGACTTTGCCAAGATATCATCTACATAATCTTCCATGAATGTGTGCATCATGTCATCAAAGATTGTATTCATGGCTCTTTAGTAAGTAGCCCCAGCATTCTTTAGACCAAAATGCATGATGTTCCAACAGTAAGTTCCCTATGGACATGTGAAAGTTGTTTTCTCCTAGTCTTTGGGTGCAATCTTGATTTGGTTGTAACCAGAAAAACCATCCATTAATGAATACATGGCATGGCCAACTATCAGATCAACTATAGTGTCGATGTTTGGAAGTGGGAAGTCATCCTTAGGACATTCTTCATTGAGATCTCTAAAATCTATGTACACTTTGACACTTTTATCTGGCTTGGATACAGGAACAATGTTGGAGATCCATTCTGCATAGTCGATTGATCTTATGAAGCCCACATCAAGCAGTTTTCTCAGTTCTTCCTTAACCAATAATGCAACATGGGGGTGCATCTTTCTGAGTTTTTGTTTCATAGGCTTAACCCCTAGTTTGATAGACAAGTGATGCATGATAAGATCAAAATCAAGACTTGGAATGTCCGCATAAGACTAAGAAAAGTTGACTTGATTTTCTCTTAGAAATTCCATGAACTCTGGTATTTCTTTCTCTGTCATTGATGCAGCTAACTGTAAAATCCTTGGATTGTCTAAAGTTTCAAGATTGACAACATTTGTAGCCTCAATAAAAATAGGCGATCGCTCATGGTAGTGCTCCAGGAGAGTGTCAAGATTCCCATTGTCTGGTGCCTTAAAAAGGTTTTCTCCATCTAATACGCTCTTTATTTTATCTTTTGTTTGATCTAACACTGCCAGATTCTAGTTTTCACCATTAGATCTTCCTTTTTGATTTTTATTTTTGTAGCTAGGAGAATTGACACTCTCCTGATTAAAAACTCTATGCCAAAAATCGCTAGTGGAACAATCATTTGCGTCATCTGCAAAAAGGAAGTTGACAATAGATTCATCACTTGGAAACATAGGTATATTGATAGGTTCAGATGAATCCCAATCAATGAGATCAGGATGGATCAAAGATAGCGGGTCGTCGGGTTGCGTAAAACTGGCTATGGTTATGGTCATAATGGAGTTGACTATAGGATCCGAGGTATGAGGTGGATCAATGATGATACTGCTCTCATGATAATCTTGTTCATTTAAATATGACTCAGTATCACTAGAATCATAGTCACCTTGTAGTTCAAATTCTTGTGTTTGGGTCCCTGAACCTTCACCTTCGATTAGAGTTGGGGTATACTAGTGTATTACATCAACCTCTTTGTCCCTCTAGAACTCATCGTTGTAAATGGTGTCCCATTCATATTCAGCAGAGTTTGTGTCAGAGTTATCATCCATGAAATTCTAAATTGTTTCCAAACATGCTTCTCTTGAATCTGAACCTTCTTGCAATGTGAAGATAGTGTCATGCATTTGTTTGGGTGTTCTTTCTTTTGAGTTAGTATCATAGCCTAATCCAATTTTCTCTTTCAGAGCAAGTCCTCAAAGTTGAATAGGTTCAACTACTCCTTTTCTTTTTCTGATAGGACCCTTATCATAGCCCATCTTTTGCATGATTGAATACCCTTTTCCATATCTATTTGTTGGTAGTTTGACATTAAAAACTACTTCATCTTCATCTTTATAGAGCCAGTTTATAATTTCTCTATCCTCAGGATCTTCCATGGGGAATTTTTCTTTGATGAATCATCCATTAAAATTTGTACTTGGCTCTGTTGGTGGTTGCGTTGATGTTGATGTTGTGTGATAGAAGGTTGTCCATGTGACCGGGGTGATGATGGGGTGATGTAGGTTGTCCTTGAATTTCAATTTCTTGTCAAAACTATTGGTTAATTTACTGATTTGTGTGTCAATCTTGAGAGAAATACTAGCACGAGCTTCTCGATTGTTAGGAACCGAAGTATCTTGACTAGCTTTGATATTGGCACAAGTTTGAATATTTGAATTATCAGTTGGTATCGTGATTTCCTGTCCATCATAAGGAAATTTAAGACATTGATGATATGTGACCGGGACAACTTGCACTTCGTGGATCCAAGGATGACCCAACAAGATGTTGTATGTAAGATCATGGTCTAATACTTGACATAAAGTATTCTTGATAACAGGTCCCACTCTAATCGGTAGCATGATTAAACCCTTGGATGCTCTTTCCTCGTCATCGTAGGCTTTAATAGTAATATTTCTTCTAAGATCAATGGAGTCCTCAGAAAATCCTAAAGCCTTAACCAACTTCATGGTACATATGTTCAAACCAGGACCTCCATCTATTAGAACTCGTCTGACATGAAACTTGTGAACCATGACTTCTAAGTATAATGATGAATTATGGGGATGAGTTATGGAAACGTCATCTTTTTCAGAGAATGAGAGGTATGTGGGTGAGGACAAGTGTCCTACCATGGCTTGAAATTGGTCCACATCCAAATCAGTGGATACAGTTGTTTCAACGAGGGCCTTTTCAATAATTTCCTTATGTGCTGGGGAAACCTTCATGAGTTCTAAGATAGAAATTTGTGCAGGAGTTTTCCGAAGTTGGTTGACTAAATCATATTGATGCTGAGGTGGAGGCCTAGTGGATTTTGAAGAGGCACCCTTTAAGACAACTTTATCTTGTGCCCTTGTTGTTCCATTGACTTCTCTATATTCCACCTTCTCGTTGACTTTAATAACGTTGACCCATTCATCGTTAGTGTAGATATGATTGATTATTGGATCATCAATATGATTCACATTTTTTCTAGAAGACTCGCCTTTTTGATAGTCAAGAAAAGGGTTGCGAAATGCTTGGTGGTCTTCATTTGATTGTTGATGTCCTTCTATTGTGATGGTGCCATTTTTGATTAAGTCTTGAATGGTATTCTTCAAGGCTTGACAATTATTTGTGCAATGACCTTTGCACCGATGATAGTCACAATAGTATACCTCATTCCATGATGGAGGCTTCACACTGGGTTCATAGTTTTGTTGAGGTGGCAAGGTTATGACATTTTTAGCCATCAACTCTTTGAATGAAAATTCCAAAGATTGACCTAGTGGAGTGTAAGTTCTTCTACTAAAGAAGAATGAAAATCATTGTGGATTTGTATTTGAGGTATTCCCTAAGGAGTTGTTATTGTTATTGGTTCCTTGGTAACCTTGATTATTGGTAGTCCCTTGACTGGGAGTAGTATGTTGATTCACATTGTTCCTCAGAGGAGGAGGATTGTTTCCTTGATTTATGACCGAGTTGACATTGTTATAATTGTTGTTGCGAGGAGGACTTGGAGTACTAAGGACAAATGGCTTAGTTGAGACATGATTGCATCAACAACGCCATCATTCACCACGTTCTTGTTGTGAGTCAAAATTTAGACTTGTCCTGATTGTTATGATGATTGGATGAGCTAGGATTATGCTTGTCAAGTTTTATTATTCCTCTTTTGACCAAAGCACTTTCAATGGTTATAGCATCTTCAATCAATTTCTCAAAAGAGGGAGGACAATGTAAATTCAAATGATAGCTCATTTATGAATTCAGGCTGTTAATGAAGGTGACCATCTTTTCCTTTTCAGGAACAGGACGTGGATATCTGGCGAACATTCTTCTCCATCTCTAAAGAAAAGTAATAAAAGGTTCACTAGGTTTTTGTGCAACTTTGCAGAGATCTATCAGAGTGATTTGGTGTTGGAGGTTGTAGGAATATTGTAATATGAACAAATTAAAAAATTCCTCAAATGTTTTGATAGGAGGTGTGATTTTTGATAGCCATTCCATAGAGTGGGCTCCAAGACTCCTAGGAAACAAACGCATCAAGTAAGTGTCCCCATGAGTGAAATCTAAAGTCATGTTTCAAAAGTCTCTAACATGATTGATTGGATCTGCTTTCCCATTATAACGATCAAATTTTGGAATTTCACAATGTTTAGGAAATGGAACCATGTTGAGATTTCGATCGAAAGGATAAGGACAAATGTCCTCAAGAGTATATTTTTTTGTTGTAGTTCCCCCTTGTAACTCTTTAATTTGTCCTTGAAGTGCCTTAATTTGTTGAGTCAAAGCACTAAAATCAGATAGGGGTGTTTCTTCAGGTTTACTCTTCAAATTCTCAGTATCAAAGTCATGAGGCAATTTAGCTCCTTGGTCAGCTAGATAGAGGAAATATTTTTCTTTATCACGTTGCAAGATCTTTTCTATGGCTTTGTGAAATTTAGGATCTTTCTCAGCCTCTCTAAGACGTTCTTCATCTCGTTCATCATCACTATCTATATGGGTTTTTCTCATGTCTCTATAGTTGTGGAATGGATTTTCTTCTTTGTTATCCATGTCGTTGAAAAGTGGATTACGACTTTTACTGTAAAGAGGATTACTGCTTTCACCTTCTTCTTGAGTGTTTTGGGTATGACCTTCTTGTTGGATTTCATCCTTCAATTTATTGTACTGAGATCTTGTAGAGATAGGCATATGATTTTGAAGAGTTCTTCTAAACTTAGATCACAGTTCTGATAAGTGCGACAATGATGATATCTTGATCTGATAAGATGGGAATCCTGTGATATGATCAAAGATGTTCCTAATTTTTTTATTGTGGCTTCCAATGATGAAGGATGTCAGAATCTTGTTGGGGAAGTTGAATCAATAATCAGAAATTTGTTTGAAAGGTGCACTCTTAAGATTTGATCTTTGTTTTTGAAGAAAGGTTTTAAAATCACTAAAGGATTTGACTGGGATGTGATGGATATTCAATAGAAGGTTGTGGTATATTATCAAACTCAAGAGGTTGGTTAAGATTATGTCGTTGAGATAGAGCTAATATCTGATAATAAGCTCGAGAATCCAAAGGTTCTACAACGTACTCATCAGTGAATCCCCTAACAAAGTTTTGGTATCTATGAAGAAATTCACGGTAATGAAGCAAGACGTGTCAAATTTTTTACAAAAATTTTCTTCTTTGCAATGTTTTCTTGTACCCGAATTGTTTTTTGGGTTTCCTGATCCTATTGGAAACTGATTTCTTGAAATTTTTTGTTGATTTCCACTCTCTACTTGCATGGGAGAAATATTAGAATGTTATTGGACCAAAGATGTCAAAAATTCAAGTGTGTGAATGATTTTAGTTGCTATTTTTCATGTTCATTTCAAATGATCTCTTATCTGATTTAATGTGAATGAAAACACAAAAAACACTCTGAATTAAATGGAATGTAAGCAAACACAAATAAAGCAAGAACATCCTATGGTAAAGCTAGGACAATATCCGCTAGATTCCACGTAGGTTTCCCCAGCCACATATCGATAGCGTGTGAATTCAGAAGCTTGGTTGCATGACATCCCCCTTACTATGCACTCTCTTCTTAGGCCAACCAAGCTTCCAACCCCCATTAAAAACTCCCATGGCAGATTGATCACCTCTACTATAGACCGTGCAAGTGTGGATTCCTTCACACTGACCAGTGTTGCGCTAGCAAATATAAGGTTTTTGGTTTACTAAACAAATGGTGTTTAATTCGGGACCCCCGTTCGAGTGGCCATACATGGGGCACAAGATTAAGCTCCATTTAGGAGGCACTCCAGCCTAAAGAGGTTAAGCTCAACAGGGTTTTAGGGAGTACAACTTGGTTCGTATGACACATCCGCACTCATAATCTTAGGTTTTCCCTTAAGATTCACATTTGTATACCAGTCGGGGGTAGCTTGGCTTTAGCTCCATTACCGGTTTGAGTCACGTTGAGGTGATGAAATCCCAAGGCAGGCTCAATTTCTAGAGGCAATAATTGTTTCTCTTACACCCAGGATCACATCACTGCACAAGGGGAGAGGATACTTCAGTTATTGCATCAAGGTTACAAAGGGATAAAGTGGGTCTGGCTTTTTGATCACCTAGTTTGCACAGGGTGAGAGCATAGTCACCTATCACTTTCAAGCACAATCAAGCAGAGTAAACAGATTCATTTTAATGCACCAAATCACAATGATTTTAACCTAAGTGAAGCTATTGCTTCACAACTGACATGGGGTTCATTTTAACTGCATGATCAAAGTGTGGTGACTATCCTAGATTGATTAATTTTAAATCAGAAAAAATCTTGTCCGTGGAATGCGTCAGACTCAGAATCCTATTTTTATGTTACAACCCAGATGCGCAAAAACAGATTCTAGATACGCAGAAACAAAACCTAAATGCACTACAGAAAATCTTAAATGCGCTATTTTAATTAAATGTAGATTTAAATCTCTAAAGGACATAGCAGTTAATGCTCTAAAATCTACCTTAAATGCACTAATTTAACTCTTATATGCACTACTTTAATTAAATGCAGATTTAACTCTAAATGTAATGAGACTATATACGCTATTCTATCTCTTGGATGCGCTAAATTAACTCTCAGAAGTGCTGAAACAGTTCCCAGATGCGCTAGAATACCTGCAAAAAAAACATAAGCATTAAATTCCTAGATGCATTGCAAAATGTATCGGATGAGCCAAAACAACAAAATTTTCCAAAGCTGAACTCTAGAACATGAAAACTTGTCAGAATTCTCTACAAAAAAAGGTCAAAATCGGGGCATAGGCCCCATGATGGGAGCCATTTTATGTGTGTATGAAAATATGCCTGTCATAATGAATTCAAAACACATTCAATAAAACCTTATATCAAAGAAGCTTAAAGAAAAATAAACAAACTCTTAGTGTGGCTTCTTCAAAGTCATTTTATTGCTCTCTATCTCCAGCGTTTTGTTGATTCAAGTTGCTCTCAGATTTAGTATGCCAAGCTCAACAAAATGGACTACTAGAGAATGAGATTTAAACTAAAATGCATACTATACTAAGATGCAAGATCATGCTATGCTATGATAAGATTATTGTTAAGATATGATTATTGATAGAATGCTAAAGATGCAAAATGTGTAAGTGTAATTGCATGTTTGTGTGTCTATCTATGTGCATGTAACCAATGCTTGGATTCACACATGTATTTATAGAGTTTTTTGAGGATTTTGATTGGCTGAGTTGATTAATGGCTATAATAGTTCCTAACAGATCGAACGGTTAAAGATGGATGAGACTGGAAAGAAAATTAGAAGAAAATGAATAAAGCAAGATTTTTCCATTTTTCATGGAAGAGATAAGATGAGATCATGAAAAATCATCTTTTTTAGAAGATAATGGAAAGATATTGAGAAGATAAATAATGAATTATCAAATTCAATTATTTATTTATGGGTGCATGTAGATTTTTTTTAATTAAATAAATATTTAATTAAGATTTTGAGGAAATGAGAAGATTCCATAATTAAATGAAATATTTAATTATGATTTGAAGAAATAATACGTGTATGAAATTAATTAAATAAAATATTTAATTAATTAGAAGAAAGTTTTAAATAGAAGAAAATAAATATTTAAATTTAATTAAAACACAAAAAATTAATTAAATTCAAAAGATGATAATTAATTTAAATAAATAAAATGTATTCATTTAATTAATCAAGTAGACATGTGAAATAATTAAATAAAATAAATTTATTCAATTATGGTGGGAGAATAAAATGAATGAACAATATAATTAAATTAATTAAATTTAATTACATGTATAAAACTTTAGAGAAATTAATTAAATAATAAATATTTAATTAAATGTTTGCACATACATTAAGCATTGACATTTAATTTTTTAATAAGAGGGGTAAAAAAAAATTCACTTGAAGGTATAAACACGACTCCTATAGAAGGTCACAAAGAAAACAAAAAAGCCAAAATTTTAGGAAAATTTTAAAAAAGACTATTTCTTAAAAAAAATAATTCTAATATAATATTATATAGTATTATTATTAAATCATGAATATTATATTAGAATTTTATGATAATTTTAAAAATTAAAAAAGACTATTTCTTCAAGAATTAATACTATTTAATATTGATATAGGATTAATATAATATTATAATTTTTTAAAAATTTAGAAAAGTTAATAAAATAATATTATTAATTAAGTAGATTTAATACTATTATTAATTAAATACATTTTATTTAATGTTAATTAACTATTAAATTATAATAGTATTGATAGAAAATAAAAACATTAAATTTAATTAAATAATAATAGATTAAATAAACGTTGAATTAAATATTTAAATGTAATTTTGTTAATTAAGTAATTAATAATAAATTAAATAGATATTTAATAAATTTTCATATTAATATTTAAATTATAAGATTTTAAATAAATTTGATTTTTAAAAAATCATAGGCATGTTTCTAAAATACTAAAATCCAAAATAAAAAAACATAAAACTGAGAGCAACAAAAAATAGTATCTTAATAATATTAAAAAAGCTAACCCCTAAACCCTAATTAATAATAGATTAAATAAAAAAATTGCAAACATAAATTTAGTATCTTTTTATGTAAAAATGAAAATTTCATAAAATATATATAAAAAAGATTTATTAAAAATAGAAAAAATGAATCCATAAATATATTTCTTTGTGATTATTTATTTAGAAAAATTCCTAGATTAAAAATCAAAAATTTAAAATTTAAAAACATGAATCTAGTATCTTTTTATGTAAAAATGAAAAATTTATTTCAAAAAACAAATCCATAAATATCTTTTTAAAAATATATCTAATTATTTATTTAGAAAAATCTCTAGATTAAAAATAAAAAATAAAAAATAAAAAACATAAATTTAAAAATGAAAATTTCTTAATATATATATAAATTTACTAAAAATCATAAATCAACACTACCTATGTGAAAATAATCCATAAATATATTTATTTGTGATTATTTATTTAGAAAAATTCCTAGATTAAAAATCAAAAATTTAAAATTTAAAAACATGAATCTAGTATCTTTTTATGTAAAAATGAAAATTTATTTCAAAAAACAAATCCATAAATATCTTTTTAAAAATATATCTAATTATTTATTTAGAAAAATCTCTAGATTAAAAATAAAAAATAAAAAATAAAAAACATAAATTTAAAAATGAAAATTTCTTAATATATATATAAATTTACTAAAAATCATAAATCAACACTACCTATGTGAAAATGTATTATTTTGTTGATACTAGTTGACAGTTTTTGTTGGACACTCACAATTTAACTCCTCGTGCTCTCTCTATATTTTGCAAACAGTCTTATCTGGTTGAGGGGAAACTCTCATCCTCCCCTTTTCAGTGCAGATGATGGCTTCTCGTCTCTCCATCTTTCCAGAGCATAACAACAATGTTGGTTCTGAAGAGAATGGTGAATTCAAGAATCAGTAGATTCACAAGGTCAAAAGTGAAATGGCAGAGAACAAGGGAGAATTGGATCAAGTTAAACTTTGACGAGGCTTCCAAGCATTCTTCTCAAAGAGCAGGAGGGGGAGGAGCGCTTCGAGATCACAGAGGATATACTATGGATGTGTACGCAGAAGCCTATGGACATAAACAAATTTTATATGCCGAAGCAAAAGCATTACTTATTGGCATCCAGCTTCAAAGTATGGATGTACAAGCTTAGAAATTGAAGGAGATTGTATGAGTGTTGTAAACGCTCTTAACGATGAAAGCTGTGTGAATGAGGAAATTTCTTATGTAATCTAGGAAGCACAACTACTCTGTAAAAAAATCGATGATTTCAAATGTAAACATATTTACAAAGAAGGAAACCACTTAGTAGATGCTATGACGCAAATAGGTGCACGTCTTGTACCTAGAAGGTAGATTTTCAAGACCTAAGATTTTCCCAAAGAGGTGATATTTTTGGCGGAGAAAGAGAGAGCTCATTAGTCATTCCTTTGCTTGTGTTGAAGGGGTCTGATTTAAAAGCTATATACACAATGTTCTTCAAACGCATATAATATAATATTGAATTCAAAAAGCCCCTTGGTATTGTAGCATTGTATTACAGTAAGAAAATAAATGAAATGTATGGCCACACTATGGAGGGAATGATAAATATTGCCAACATAATTTGTATATGCTAGTTTCAGCGGCAATGCTGCAGGCAACAAACACACGACAATATTAATTGAGATATATTATATATTATCATAGTAATAGTTTTTTAAAATATAATGTTTAAGATATATCTTAAAATGTACTATATTTAAATATATAATGTATATAATCATAATATTGAGCATTTACATTTAATTTTTTAATAAGAGGGGTAAAAACCTTTCACTCAGAGGTATAAACACAACCCCTATAGGAGGTCACATTCGCTACGAAAAAAACAAAAAAGTCAAAATTTTAGGAAAATTTTAAAAAGGACTACTTCTTAAAAAAATTAATACTAATATAATATTATATAATATTATTATTAAATCATGAATATTATATTAGAATTTTAGGAGAATTTTAAAAATTAAATAGGACTATTTCTTCAAGAATTAATACTATTTAATATTGATATAGTATTAATATAATATTATCATTTTTTAAAAGTTTAAAAAGATTAATTAAATAATATTATTAATTAAGTATATTTAATATTATTATTAATTAAATACATTTTATTTAATGTTAATTAACTATTAAATAATAATAGTATTGATAGAAAATTAAAAAAACATTAAATTTAATTAACTAATATTATATTAAATAAATGTTTAATTAAATATTTAAATGTAATGTTGTTAATTAATTAATTAATAGTAAATTAAATAGATGTTTAATTAAATTTTCATATTAATATTTAAATTATAAGATTTTAAATAGATTTGATTTAAAAAACTAACCCCTAAACCCTAATTAATAATAGATTAAATAAAAAAATTCAAAACATAAATTTAGTATCTTGTTATGTGAAAATGAGAAATTCTAAAAATATATATAAAAAAGATTTATTAAAAATTAAAAAACAAATCCATAAATATCTTTCTATGTGACTATTTATTTATAAAAATTCCTAGATTAAAAATCAAAAATTTAAAATTTAAAAACATGAATCTATTATCTTTTTATGTAAAAATGAAAATTTATTTCAAAAACAAAATCCATAAATATCTTTCTAAAAATATATCTAATTATTTATCTAGAAAAATTTCTAGATGAAAAATCAAAATTAAAAATTTCAAAACATAAATTTAGTGTCTTTTTATGTAAAAATGAAAATTTCTTAAAATATATATAAAAAAAATTACTAAAAATAAAAAAACAACACTGTCTATGCGAAAATGTATTATTCTGTTGATACGTTTGACAGTTGACAGATCTTGTTGAACACTCACAATTTAAATCCTCGTGCTCACTCTATATTTTGCAAACAATCTTATTTGTTTGAGGGGAAACTCTCCTCCTCCTCTTTTCACCGTAGGTGAGGGCTTTTCGTCTCTCCACCTTTCCAGAGCATAACAATAATGTTAGTTCTGAAGAGAATGGTGAATTCAAGAGTCAGTAGAGTCACACGGTCAAAAGTGAAATGGCAGAGACCAAGGTAGAATTGGATCAAGTTAAACTTCAATGGGGCTTCCAAGCATTATGCTCAAAGAGCAGGAGGGGGAGGAGCATTTCGAGATCACGAAAGATATACTCTGGTTGTGTACGCAGAAGCCTATGGACATAAGTTTAGTTTATACGCCGAAGCAAAATCATTACTAACTGGCATCAAGCTTAGAAATCGAAGGAGGTTGTATGAGAGTTGCGAATGCTCTTAACGATGAAAGTCGTGTGAACGAGGAAATTTTTGATCTAATTTAGGAAGCACAACTACTCTGTAAAAAAATTGACGATTTCAAATTTAAACATTTTTACAGAGAAAGAAACCACTTAGTAGATACTATGGCGCAAATAGGCGTACGTCTTGTACTTAGAAGGAAATTTTTCAAGACCCAAGATTTTCCCAAAGAGGTGATATTTTTGGCCTAGAGAGCTCATTAGTCATTCCTTTGCTCGTGCTGAAGAGGTCTGATTTAAAAGCTATATACACAAAGTTCTTCTAATGCATATAATGTAATATTGAATTCAAAAAGCCCCTTGGTATTGTAGCATTGTATTACATAAGAAAATAAATGAAATGTATAGCCATACTATGGAGGGAATGATAAATATTGCCAACATAATTTGTATATGCTAGTTTTAGTGGCAACGCTGCAAGCAACAAGCAAGGAAAATATTAATTGAGATATATTATATATTTTCATAGTAATAGTTTTGTATATTATAATCTTTAAGATATATCTTAAAATGTACTATATTTAAATATATAACGTATATAATCATAATATTGAGCATTTACATTTAATTTTTTAATAAGAGGGGTAAAAAAATTTCACTCAGAGGTATAAACACAACCCCTATAGGAGGTCAACACATCCAAAAAAAACTGAAATTTTAGGAAAATTAAAAAAAGAACTATTTCTTAAAAAATTAATACTAATATAATATTATATAGTATTATTATTAAATCATGAATATTATATTAGAATATTGATGAAAAACAAAAAAGTCCAAATTTTAGGAGAATTTTAAAAATTAAAGAGGACTATTTCTTCAAGAATTAATACTATTTAATATTAATATAGTATTAATATAATATTATCATTTTTAAAAAATTTAAAAAGATTAATTAAATAATATTATTAATTAAGTAGATTTAATATTATTATTAATTAAATACATTTAATTATTGTAAATTAACAATTAAATTATAATAGTATTGATAGAAAATTTAAAAAAAACATTAAATTTAATTAAATAATAATAGATTAAATAAAATTTTAATTAAATATTTAAATGTAATGTTGTTAATTAATTAATTAATAATAAATTAAATAGATGTTTAATTACATTTTTATATTAATATTTAAATTATAAGATTTTAAATAGATTTGATTTTAAAAAATCATAGACATGTTTCTAAAATACTAAAATCTAAAATAAAAAAAAACATGACCAAAAAAAATAGTATCTTACTAATATTAAAAAAATAACCTCTAAATCCAAATTAATAATAGATTAAATAAAAAATTTCAAACCATATATTTAGTATCTTTTTATGTGAAAATGAGAAATTCTAAAAATATATATATAAAAGATTTACTAAAAATCAAAAAACAAATCCATAAATATTTTTCTATCTGATTATTTATTTAGAAAAATTCCTAGATTAAAAATCAAAAATTTAAAATTTAAAAACATGAATTTAGTATCTTTTTATGTAAAAATGAAAATTTGTTTCAAAAAACAAATCCATAAATATCTTTCTAAAAATATATCTAATTATTTATCTAGAAAAATCTCTAGATTAAAAATCAAAAATAAAAAATTTCAAAACATAAATTTAATATTTTTTTATGTAAAAATGAAAATTTATTAAAATATATATATATAAAAGATTTATTAAAAACCAAAAAACAACATACCTATGTGAAAATGTATTATTCTGTTGATATGGTTTGACAGTTGAAAGTTGTCGTTGCACACTCACAATTTAATTCCTCATACTCGCTCTATATTTTACAAACAGTCTTATCTGGTTGAATGGAAACTCTCCTCCTCTTTTCGCCACAAGTGAGGGCTTCTCATCTCTCCATCTTTCCAGAGCATAACGACATGTTGGTTCTGAAGAGAAAATGATTATTTCAAATGTAAACATATTTACGAAAAAGGAAACCATTTAGTAGATACTATGGCATAAAGAGGCGCACCTGGAAGGAAGATTTTCAAGACCCAAGATTTTCCCAAATAGGTGATATTTATAGCCGAGAAAGAGGGAGCTCATTAGTCACTCCTTTGCTCGAAGGGGTCTAATTTAAAAACTGTATACACAAAGTTCTTCTAATGCATATAATGTAATATTGAATTCAAAAAGCCTCTTGATATTGTAGCATTGTATCACAATAAGAAAATAAATGAAATGTATAGCCACTCTATGGAGGGAATGATAAATATTGCCAATATAATAGTATAGGCAACAAACACACAACAATATTAATTGAGATATATTATATATTATCATAGTGATAGTATTTTAAAATATAATGTTTAAGATATATCTTAAAATGTATTATATTTAAATATATAATGTATATAATCATAATATTGACCATTTACATTTACATTTTTAATAAGAGGGGTAAAAAAAATTCACTCA
The DNA here is from genome assembly GCA_007258455.2 of Sequoia sempervirens. Lineage (NCBI taxonomy): Eukaryota > Viridiplantae > Streptophyta > Pinopsida > Cupressales > Cupressaceae > Sequoia > Sequoia sempervirens. Next base: position 492,599,300 of record VDFB02058242.1, read on the forward strand.
GAGGTATAAACATGACCACTCTAGCAGGTCAACACATCTGTCACAAAAAAACACAAAAAAGCCAAAAAAAAATTTATATTAAGCATAAGTGGGTCACAGGAAATACAAAAAAACTCCAAGGAGCGAACCGTTCAGCTCAAGAGAGGCCGAGCCTCAAATCAAGAGCAAAACAACTGTACAAAACTGATACATCTTTACATAACTATTACAACATTACAAAACCGTTACAAAAAGTGTAGAACAGAGCACAAGATGACTAAGGAACTAATGAAGGATGTCATCAAGTTTGTCAACCCAGGCAGTCCACCCTTTAGCACCTTCCATCCAGACAATGCATTTCATCTCTTGGATCTGCTCAAGCATAAGAATCTGGTCCTTATTGGAGCTCCTGTTGTTTTTCACCTCTTGGGAGAGCATCTTACAAGTGTTCTCGAATAGCTGCGGGTTATTTAGAGTCTCCCTCCAAGCATAGCCGCCCTTCATCTCATAGATGAAGAAAGTGGCATATCCATTCTTCAGGAATCTTTTTAGTTTTTGTCTTTCAATTATCATGGTAGTTCGCACCTGCAAAAAAAATTTAAAGAAAGTGAGTTTTCGAAAAGACTCAGTAAGAGCATGGGGGTTATTCTGATATCTTTCTTCGTTTCTGCTCTTCTAGATTTGCCACAAAATGTTAGAGGAGAGAATCTTCCAAAATAGATTGGAATCATGCTTCAGACCATCAATATGACCAGTAACAATATCAAGAATATTGAAGACCATGGGATAAGTAATGCCAAACATAAGCCAAATTTCCTTCACAAAAATATCGTTAAGCAGAATGTGTCTAGCCGTTTCAGGGAGCCTACAGAAATTACAGTAATCAGTCGCAGCATTGTCCTTTCTAACAGGAAGTCTATCAAGAAGCAGGAGCCAGCTAAAGCACTAAGCTTTGGCTTGGTGGGACCTTTCCATAGAAGATCTAAGTACTTCTTCCAAGCATGGGCATCCAAGGTGGAGTACCAAACAGAATTGACATGATCAATGATGGCTTTCGAATGCCCAATAACATTGTATATGTTCTTGGCTTTGATCTTGGATAACATAGTTCCATCCATCCATTTACAGCCTAAGAACCTATGAGAATCCACATGACTTGAAGAAGGGAGGTCCTTGGAGACCTTGAGAATCACATTATAAGTCCTCTTTTGGGAGATGGGGAGGTCAAATTTGATCCTAAGATCCTCCCAACTGATTAACACATCATGCTCAAAGAGGTCGGTGAATTGGGATATGCCTTTATTTGACCAATGTCTAGCAGAGCAGCCTTGGGCGAGGGCAAGGGGTTTGCCAGAGGAATGTAAGTTCCACCAAATGGATCTTTCACCAAAAAGATGACAATCATCATGGAAGGTCTTGTTAGAAACATAGTTTTTAACCTGGTCCCAAGCTTTCCAAATGGATCTAAAGGCAGCAGATCCTTGAACGAGAACAGGAAAGTTACCAATAACAAGATCAATAAATGGAAGATTTTCCTAGGACTTCGCATTTTTGGGGTATCCTCTTTCAATGTTGCTTCTAACAAGAACCTTCCAAGGCTCATTGCCCTCAAGTGAGTGAAAGATCCACTTGGCAACCAAGGCAATCCCTTGGAGCATAAGATCCTTCAAACCAAGGCCCCCAAGGAGTTTATTGATATGGCACCACTCCCATTTAACAGCGTGCATTTTTTTTTTACCTTTCCCATCAGACCAGAGAAAATTCCTGACGGCCTTTTGAATTTCTAAGATTTGATAATTGTTGAACATCCAGGCTGAGGAGTAATAGATGTTATAAGAGGAGAGAATTTTTTGACAGACTAGAATTCTGTCGGCCAAGGATAAAGCTCTGTTATGCCACTTACTTAATTTCTTGGTAATCTTGTCTTTGACCCACGACCACATGTCTTTAAGGGAAGGATCTATAGAGAAGGGTATGCCCAGGTAGAGCACAATTTTGTGCAGACCACCCCACTGAAAATCATAAACTTTAAACCAATCAGGGGGCAGCTCATCCCAACCAAGGCAAACAGATTTGGAGTGGGACAACCGTGCCCCAGAGATATTACAAAATAGGTTGAGTTTGGAGGTCAGGGCCTCAAAGTTATCAGGCCTGGCTTCAAAGAAGATAGCAGTATCATCAGTAAATTGGCAGTTTAAGAGCTCATCATTGTTAGGGAGAGTTATGCCCTTGACAGTAGGGGAGAAAGAGTTATCCCTCAGGATGTAAAACTGGGCCTCAGAAGCAATAACAAAGAGGGCAGGGGCCAAGGGGCAGCCTTGTCTGATAGATCTACCAAGGGGGAAAGAGGCAGAGAGGGATCCATTAACATCAATCTGGGCAGAGGCATCTTTGAGTAATATATTAACAAAATTGCAAAACTTCCTAAGAAAGCCGAAGGCCTCAAGCATCATAGTGATGAAGCTCCATTCCACCGTGTCATAGGCTTTTTCGAAATCCAGAAGGAACATGGCAGAGTTTTGCTGGGAGTAGTTGGACCAATTCATGGCTTCCCAACTAGTAATTAGGTTTTCGAGAATAAATCTACCTTTGATGAAACTAGTCTGGGTAGAACAAATAAACTTGGGTAGGATATTCACAATTCTCAATGCCAGAAGTTTGGCAAATATTTTGTATGAGACATTGAGGAGGGTAATAGGTCTCCAGTTCTTGATGAGCGCTTTGTCTCTGTCCTTGGGGATCAGCTTAATTATACCCCTATTAATGGAGCAGCCCATGGAACCCCTAACAAGGGCCTCTGAGTACAGTTCATGAAGATCTTGGCAGATCCAATCAATGTTAGCCTTATAAAACTCAGCCAGGAGACCATCAGGTCCCGGGGCCTTGTCATTACTAAGGGAATTAATAGCTTTTTCAATTTCCTCCAAGGAGAAATCTTTGGACAGCTGGTTGGCTTCATTAGTGGAGATTTTGTTAGGGATGAGGGAGCAAACTTTTTGTCTAAGGGAGGAAGCCTCCTCCGAATCTTCAGAGGAAAAAATATTTTGATAAACGTTAACAAAGGCCTCTTTGATGTTATCGAGGTCAGTTATCTCATGGTTGTCAACAAAAATTCTTTCTATAGTCTTGTTAGTTTGTTTGTACTTAAGGAGATTAAAGAAGAATTTAGAACCCCTATCACCATATTGCAGCTAGTGCGCACGGGACCTGATCTTAGCGCCATTAATTTTAAATTGTTGGTGTTGTCTAAGGGCATCCTTGGCTTTGACAACATGGAAAATGAGGTCACAATTCGAAGGGTTGGCTTGAATGTTGGCTTCAGCTATCTAGAGATCGGAGGAAAGAAATTTTTGGCAAATCTATAATCTTTAGCTCTTTTTTGCCCAATGGTCTTTAGCAGATTCTGCCAAGCAAGAATGTTCCTATTCCATCTATCTAAATGAGTGCTGGTGGGAAGGTTATTTCTATTAATAAGCTTGATGATGTGTATGGCAGCAAGAGTGTCTCCATCTTTCAGGAGGTTAGTGTTAAGAAAAAAACTTAGGGTTGGAGCCCTTGTAGCGGATAGGAGAGTTATTAATTCTAATGTAGGTGGAGATGGGATGGTGATCGGAGAGGGAGGTGGGGGTAACAAGGAAAAAGTGTCCAAGTTTATCAGGCAAAAAAGTAAAGAAGTTTTTATTAACGTAGAAGTGGTCGAGTCTGGAGTAAATTCTGGAGGGACCCTATTGAAAATTACACCAAGTGTGCCAAATCCTAGGATTTGTATCCTTAGTACCAGCCAGCGGATCAAAGAGGTGTTTAGAATTTATCATTCTATTCCAATGAACTTTCTCCAGGTCTTTCCAAGCAAACAGAAGTCCACCAAGTTTGTCCTCTTGGGATTCAACCATGTTGAAATCTCCCCCCCCACAAGCTAGGGGATATTAGGAAGGGTAGCTAACCAGTCCCAAAGATTCACACACTCTTGAAGTCATTTGAGGCATAAATAGAGCATATGCCAAAAACATTATTATTGTGATTTATAGTAACCCACACTGCTCTGTTGCAGGGGGAAACCCCATAATTACAGATGTACTTCTCCCATCTGGAGCTGATCAGAAGGGCAACCCCACCCCTACCCTTGTGGTGGTTGGTATAGAATTTGATGGCATCTTTCCAAAGAAAATTGAGATTGGAATCCAGAGTGAATCCAATAGCCTTAATTTCTTGCAACATCAGGAAATCCATGGAGTTGCAGGTGTCAAGAAACCGTTTAATGATCCATCTTCTGTTAGGGGATTCCAAACCCCTAATATTCCATGAAATGCAATTCATGAGGGAACATTCGGGAGGGGAGAACAATTTTCAGTGGGTCCCTGAGTTTGAGCCGAGACATTGTTATGAATGTCCCTTAGCAATTTCTTGGAGGGGTTCTTATTCTTGGATCCTAATCGCCTTCCCCTGCGTTTAGTTATGTGGCAGGCATCTTTAAGCTCATCTTCATTATCAGATTCATCAGGGGACAAAGAGTTCATGTCCATGATATGCTTTTCGGTGTCAACATCAGAAATATTTTAAAAAGAAATATTTCTTTAAAAAATTAATACTAATATAATATTATATAGTATTATTATTAAATCATGAATATTATATTAGAATTTTAAGAGAATATTAAAAATTAAAAAGGACTATTTCTTTAAGAATTAATACCATTTAATATTTATATAGTATTAATATAATATTATATTTCAAAAAAAATTAAAAAGATTAATTCAATAATATTATTAATTAAGTAGATTTAATACTATTATTAATTAAATGCATTTTATTTAATGTTAATTAACTATTAAATTATAATAGTATTGATAAAAAATTAAAAAAATATTAAATTTAATTAAATAATAATAGATTAAATAAATGTTTAATAAAATATTTAAATGTAATGTTGTTAATTAATTAATAATAAATTAAATAGATGTTTAATTACATTTTCATATTAATATTTAAATTATAAAATTTTAAATAGATTTGATTTTAAAAAATCATAGGCATGTTTCTAATATACTAAAATCTAAAACAAAAAAACAAAAAAAATAGTATCTTACTAATATTAAAAAAACTAACCACTAAACCTTAATTAATAATAGATTAAATAAAAACAATTCAAACATAAATTTAGCATCATTTTATGTAAAAATGAAAATTTCTTAAAATATATATAAAAAAACATTTACTAAAAATCATAAAAACAAATCCATAGATATCTTTCTATGTGATTATTTAATTAGAAAAATTCCTAGATTAAAAATAAAAAATTTAAAATTTAAAAACATGAAATGAATATCTTTTTAAGTAATCTTTCTAAAAATATATCTAATTATTTATCTAAAAAAATCTCTAGATTAAAAATAAAAAATAAAAAAATTCAAAACGTAAATTTAGTATCTTTTTATGTAAAAATGAAAATTTCTTAATATATATAGAAAAAAAGATTTACTAAAAATTAAAAAATAGCACTGCCTATGCAAAAATATATTATTCTATTGATATGGTTTGATACGGTTTGACAGTTGACAGTTGTTATTGCACACTCACAATTTAACTCCTCGTGCTCACTCTATATTTTGCAAACAATCTTATCTGGTTGAGGGGAAACTCTCCTCCTCCTCTTTTTGCCGTAGGTGAGGGCTTCTCATCTCTTCAGACCATAACAACATGTTGGTTCTAAAGAGAATGGTGAATTCAAGAGTTAGTAGAGTCACAAGGTTAAAAGTGAAATGGCGGAGACAAAGAGAGAACTGTATCAAGTTAAACTTTGACGATGCTTCCAAGCGTTATGCTAAAAGAGCAAGAGGGGGAGGAGTACTTCAAAAGCCTATGGACATAAGTCAAGTTTATACGCAGAAGCAAAAGCATTACTTACTGGCATCCAGCTTGCTGCAGAATATGGATGCACAAGCTTAGAAATCAAAGGAGATTGTATGAGTGTTGTGAATGCTCTTAAAGATGAAAGCTGTGTGAACGAGGAAATTTCTGATCTAATTTAGGAAGCACAACTACTCTATAAAAAAATCAATGATTTCAAATGTAAATATATTTACAGAGAAGGAAACCATTTAGCAGATGCTATGGCGCAAATAGGCGCATGTCTTATACTTGGAAGGTAGATTTTCAAGACCCAAGATTTTCCCAAAGAGGTGATATTTTAGGCCGAGAAAGAGAGAGCTCATTAGTCATTTCTTTGCTTGTGCTGAAGGGATCTAATTTAAAAGCTATATACACAAAGTTCTTCTAATGCATATAATGTAATATTGAATTCAAAAAGTCCCTTGGTATTGTAGCATTGTATTATAGTAAGAAAATAAATGAAATGTATAGCCACACTATGGAGGGAATGATAAATATTGCCAACATAATTTGTATATGCTAGTTTCAACGGCAGCGCTGCAACAAACAGAGGACAATATTAATTGAGATAAATTATATATTATCATAGTAATAGTTTTTTAAAATATAATGTTTAAAATATATCTTAAAATGTACTATATTTAAATATATATTGTATATAATCATATTATTGAGCATTTACATTTAATTTTTTAATAAGAGGGATAAAAACTTTTCACTCAAAGGTATAAACATGACCCTTATAGGAAAATTAAAAAAAAAACTATTTCTTAAAAAAATTAATACTAATATAATATTATATAGTATTATTATTAAATCATGAATATTATTGTTGAATATTAATGAAAAACAAAAAAAGCCAAATTTTAGGAAAATTTTAAAAATTAAAAAAGGATTATTTCTTCAAGAATAATGCAATTTAATATTGATATATTATTAATATAATATTATCAATTTTAAAAAATTAAAAAAGATTAATTAAATAATATTATTAATTAGGTAGATTTAATATTATTATTAATTAAATATATTTTATTTAATGTTAATTAACTATTAAATTATAATAGTATTGATAGAAAATTAAAAAAAAAGGTTAAATTTAATTAAATAATAATAGATTAAATAAATCTTTAATTAAATATTTGAATGTAATGTTATTAATTAATTAATAGTAAAGTAAATAGATGTTTAATTAAATTTTCATATTAATATTTAAATTATAAGATTTTAAATAGATTTGATTGAAAAAAATCATAGATATGTTTCCAAAATACTAAAATCCAAAATAAAAAAACTTAAAAAACTCACAACAAAAAATAGTATCTTACTAATATTAAAAAACTAACCCCTAAAATCTAATTAATAATAGATTAAATTCAAAAATTCAAAAAAATAAATTTAGCATATTTTTAAATGAGAATTTCTTAAAAATATATATATAATATTTACTAAAAAATCAAAAAACAAATCCATATATATCTTTCTATTTGATTATTTATTTAGAAAAAATCCTAGATTAAAAATCAAAAATTTAAAATTTAAAAACATGAATCTATTATCTTTTTATGTCAAAATGAAAATTTATTTTTAAAAAAAATCCATAAATATCTTTCTAAAAATATATCTAATTATTTATCTAGAAAAATCTCTAGATTAAAAATTAAAAATTAAAAATTTCAAAACATAAATTTAGTGTCTTTTTATGTAAAAATGAAAATTTCTTCAAATATATATATAAAAAAGATTTACTAAAAATAAAAAAACAATAGTGCCTATGCGAAAATGTATTATTATGTTGATACAGTTTGATACAGTTTGACAGTTGATAGTTGTCGTTGCACACTCACAATTTAACAACAATTTTCACCGCAAGTGAGGGCTTCTTGTCTCTCCATCTTTCGAGAGCATAACAACATGTTGGTTCTGAAGAAAATGGTGAATTCAAGAGTCAGTAGAGTCACAAGGTCAAAAGTGAAATGGCAAAGACCAAGGGAGAACTGGATCAAGTTAAACTTCGACAACGCTTCCAAGCATTATGCTCAAAGACATGTTTCAAAAATACTAAAATCCAAAATATAAAAATATAAAACTGAGGACAAAAAAAATAGTATCTTACTAATATTAAAAAACTAACCCCTAAACTCTAATTAATAGTAGATTAAATAAAAAAATTCAAAACATAAATTTAGTATATTTTTATGTAAAAATGAGAATTTCTTAAAATATATATAAAAAATATTTACTAAAAATCAAAAAACAAATCCATAAATATCTTTCTATTTGATTATTTATTTAGAAAAAATCCTAGATTAAAAATCAAAAATTTAAAATTTAAAAACATGAATCTAGTATATTTTTATGTAAAAATGAAAATTTATTTCAAAAAACAAATCCGTAAATATCTTTCTAAAAATATATCTAATTATTTATCTAGAAAAATTTCTAGATTAAATTATATATATATAAGATTTACTAAAAATCAAAAAACAACAGTGCGAAAATGTATTATTATGTTGATACAGTTTGACAGTTGACAGTTGTTGTTGCACACTCACAATTTAACTCCTCGTGCTCAAAATATATAACAACATGTTGGTTCTGAAGAAAATGGTGAATTCAAGAGTCTGTAAAGTCACAAGGTCAAAAGTGAAATGGCAAAGACTAAGGGAGAACTGGATCAAGTTAAACTTCGATGACGCTTCCAAGCATTATGCTCAAAGACATGTTTGCAAAATACTAAAATTCAAAATAAAAAACATAAAACTCACGACAAAAAAATAGTATCTTACTAATATTAAAAAACTAACCCCTAAACTCTAATTAATAATAGATTAAATAAAAAAATTCAAAACATAAATTTAGTATATTTTTATGTAAAAATGAGAATTTCTTAAAATATATATATATATAATATTTACTAAAAATTAAAAAAAAAAGTCCATAAATATCTTTCTATTTGATTATTTATTTAGAAAAAATCCTAGATTAAAAATCAAAAATTTAAAATTTAAAAACATGAATCTAGTATCTTTTTATGTAAAAATGAAAATTTATTTCAAAAAACAAATCCATAAATATCTTTCTAAAAATATATCTAATTATTTATCTAGAAAAATCTCTAGATTAAAAATTAAAACTAAAAAATTTCAAAACATAAATTTAATATTTTTTTATGTAAAAATGAAAATTTCTTAAAATATATATATATAAAAATTTATTAAAAATCAAAAAACAACAGTGCCTATGCGAAAATGTATTATTATGTTGATACGGTTTGATACGATTTGACAGTTGACAGTTGTCGTTGCACACTCTATATTTTGCAAACAATCTTATCTAGTTGAGGGGAAACTCTCTTCCTCCCCTTTTGGCCACAAGTGAGGGCTTCTCGTCTCTCCGTCTTTCAAGAGCATAAGAACATGTTGGTTCTAAAGAAAATGGTGAATTCAAGAGTCAGTAAGTAGAGTCACAAGGTAAAAAGTGAAATGGCAAAGACTAAGGGAGAACTGGATCAAGTTAAACTTCGATGACGCTTCCAAGCATTATGCTCAAAGACATGTTTCTAAAATACTAAAATCCAAAATAAAAAATCATAAAACTGACGACAAAAAAAATAGTATCTTACTAATATTAAAACTAACCCCTAAACTCTAATTAATAATAGATTAAACAAAAAAAATCAAAACATAAATTTAGTATATTTTCATGTAAAAATGAGAATTTCTTAAAAAATTAGAATTTTTTAAAATATATATATAAAATATTTACTAAAAATCAAAAAACAAATCCATAAATATCTTTCTATTTGGTTATTTATTTAGAAAAAATCCTAGATTAAAAATCAAAAATTTAAAATTTAAAAACATGAATCTAGTATTTTTTTATGTAAAAATGAAAATTTATTTGAAAAAACAAATCCATAAATATCTATCTAAAAATATATCTAATTATTTATCTAGAAAATCTCTAGATTAAAAATTAAAAATAAAAAAATTCAAAACATAAATTTTGTATCTTTTTATGTAAAAATGAAAATTTCTTCAAATATATATATAAAAAAGATTTACTAAAAATTAAAAAACAACAGTGCCTATGCAAAAATGTATTATTACGTTGATACAATTTGATACGATTTGACACTTGACAGTTGTCATTGCACACTCACAATTTAACTCCTCGTGCTCGCTCTATATTTTGCAAGCAGTCTTATTTGGTTGAGGGGAAACTCTCTTCCTCCCCTTTTCGCCGCAAGTGAGGGCTTCTCGTCTCTCCATCTTTTGAGAGCATAACATGTTGGTTCTGAAGAAAATGGTGAATTAACAACATGTTGGTTCTGAAGAAAATGGTGAATTCAAGAGTCAATAGAACTTCGACGACGCTTCCAAACATTATGCCCAAAGACATGTTTTCAAAGTACTAAAATCCAAAATAAAAAATCATAAAATTGGCGACAAAAAAAATAGTATCTTACTAATATTAAAACTAACCCCTAAACTCTAATTAATAATAGATTAAATAAAAAAATTCAAAACATAAATTTAGTATATTTTTATGTAAAAATGAGAATTTCTTAAAATATATATAAAAAATATTTACTAAAAATCAAAAAACAAATCCATAAATATCTTTCTATTTGATTATTTATTTAGAAAAAATCCTAGATTAATAATCAAAAATTTAAAATTTAAAAACATGAATCTAGTATCTTTTTTTATGTAAAAATGAAAATTTATTTCAAAAAACAAATCCATAAATATCTTTCTAAAAATATATCTAATTATTTATCTAGAAAAATCTCTAGATTAAAAATTAAAAATTAAAAATTTCAAAACATAAATTTAATATCTTTTTATGTAAAAATGAAAATTTCTTAAAATATATATATAAAAGATTTACTAAAAATAAAAAAACAACAGTGCCTATGCAAAAATATTTTATTATGTTGATACAGTTTGATACAGTTTGATAGTTGACAGTTGTTGTTGCACACTCACAATTTAACTCGATCAAGTTAAACTTCGAGGACGTTTCCAAGCATTATGTTCAAAGACATGTTTCCAAAATACTAAAATCCAAAATAAAAAAACATAAAACTGACCACAAAAAAAAATAGTATCTTATTAATATTAAAAAACTAACCCCTAAACTCTAATTAATAATAGATTAAATAAAAAAATTCAAAACATAAATTTAGTATATTTTTATGTAAAAATGAGAATTTCTTAAAATATATATAAAAAATATTTACTAAAATTCAAAAAACAAATCCATAAATATCTTTCTATTTGATTATTTATTTAGAAAAGAATCCTAGATTAAAAATCAAAAATTTAAAATTTAAAAACATGAATCTAGTATCTTTTTATGTCAAAATGAAAATTTATTTCAAAAAACAAATCCATAAATATCTTTCTAAAAATATATCTAATTATTTATCTAGAAAAATCTCTAGATTAAAAATAAAAAATAAAAATTTTCAAAACATAAATTTAGTATCTTTTTATGTAAAAATGAAAATTTCTTAAAATATATATATATAAAAGATTTACTAGAAATAAAAAAACAACAGTGCCTATGCGAAAATGTATTATTATGTTGATACGGTTTGATATGGTTTGATAGTTGACAGTTGTCGTTGCACACTCACAATTTAACTCCTCGTGCTCACTCTATATTTTGCAAACAGTCTTATCTGGTTGAGGGGAAACTCTCTTCCTCCCTTTTCGCCGCAAGTGAGGGCTTCTCGTCTCTCCATCTTTCCAGAGCATAACAACATGTTGGTTCTGAAGAAAATGGTGAATTCAAGAGTCAGTAGAGTCACAAGGTCAAAAGTGAAATGGCAAAGACCAAGGGAGAACTGGATCAAGCTAAACTTTGATGACGCTTCCAAGCATTATGCTCAAAGACATGTTTCCAAAATACTAAAATCAAAAATAAAAAAAATAAAACTGACCACAAAAAAAATAGTATCTTACTAATATTAAAAAACTAACCCCTAAACTCTAATTAATAATAGATTAAATAAAAAAATTCAAAACATAAATTTAGTATATTTTTATGTAAAAATGAGAATTTCTTAAAATATATATAAAAAATATTTACTAAAAATCAAAAAACAAATCCATAAATATCTTTCTATTTGATTATTTATTTAGAAAAAATCCTAGATTAAAAATCAAAAATTTAAAATTTAAAAACATGAATCTATTATCTTTTTATGTAAAAATGAAAATTTATTTCAAAAAACAAATCCATAAATATCTTTCTAAAAATATATCTAATTATTTATCTAGAAAAATATCTAGATTAAAAATTAAAAATAAAATAGTTCAAAACATAAATTTAGTATCTTTTTATGTAAAAATGAAAATTTCTTAAAATATATATATATATATAAAAGATTTACTAAAAATCAAAAAATAACAGTGCCTATGCGAAAATGTATTATTATGTTGATACGGTTTGATACAGTTTGGCAGTTGACAGTTGTCGTTGCACACTCACAATTTAACTCCTCGTGCTCGCTCTATATTTTGCATACAGTCTTATCTGGTTGAGGGGAAACTCTCTTCCTCCCCTTTTCGCCGCAAGTGAGGACTTCTCGTCTCTCCATCTTTCGAGAGCATAACAACATGTTGGTTCTGAAGAAAATGGTGAATTCAAGAGTCAGTAGAGTCACAAGGTCAAAAGTGAAATGGCAAAGACCAAGGGAGAACTGGATCAAGTTAAACTTTGACGACACTTCCAAGCATTATGCTCAAAGAGCAGGAGGGGGAGGAGCACTTCGAGATCATAGAGGATATACTCTGGTTGTGTAATGGACATAAGTCGAGTTTATACACCGAAGTAAAAGCATTACTTATTTGCATCCAACTTGTTGCAAAATATGGATGCACAAGCTTAGAAATCGAAGGAGATTGTATGAGTGTTGTGAATGCTCTTAACAATGAAAGTCGTGTGAACAAGGAAATTTCTAATCTAATTTAGGAAGGAAAAATACTTTGTAAAAAGATCGATGATTTCAAATGTAAACATATTTATAGAGAAGTAAACCACTTAGCAGATGCTATGGCGCATATAGGCACATGTCTTGTACCTGGAAGGAAATTTTTCAAAACCCATGATTTTCCCAAAGAGGTGATATTTTTGGCCGAGAAAGAGAGAGCTCATTAGTCATTCCTTTGCTCATGCTGAAGGGGTTTGATTTAAAAGCTATATACACAAAGTTCTTCTAATGCATATAATGTAATATTGAATTCAAAAAACCCCTTGGTATTGTAGCATTGTATTATAGTAAGAAAATAAATTAAATGTATAGCTACACTATGGAGGGAATGATAAATATTGCCAACATAATTTGTATATGCTAGTTTCAGCGGCAACAAGAGGACAATATTAATTAAAATGTATTATATATTATCATAGTAATAGTTTTTAAAAATATAATGTTTAAGATATATCTTAAAATGTACCATATTTAAATATATAACATATATAATCATAATATTGAGCATTTACATTGGTGGCATTGTTGTTCTTGCCACCAAGGTTCAAACCCCATTGGGGTGTTATTGTTGAATGGTTGTATCCGGTTCATAGCTCCGGTCAAAAGCGTTTACCCCTTGAATATAAAAAAAATATTGAGCATTTACATTTAATTTTTTAATAAGAGGGGTAAAAAAATTTCACTCAGAGGTATAAACACGACCCCTATAGGAGGTCATCACATCCATAAAAAAAATAGAAAAGCCCAAAATTTTAGTAAAATTTTAAAAAGGATAGTTATTCCTTTAAAAAAATAATACAAATATAATATTATATAGTATTATTATTAAATCATGAATATTATATTAGAATATTAATGAAAAACAAAACAACCCAAATTTTAGGAAAATTTTAAAAATTAAAAGGGAATATTTCTTCAAGAATTAATACTATTTAATATTGATATAGTATTAATATAATATTATCATTTTTAAAAAATTTGTATCGAAAGGGCAGCATAGCTATGATAAATTGATAAAAAAACATAATTACAGAGTATACCCATCAGGGTTTCATACATACAAAATGGTGTTTAAGCCCTCCTTTGGTAGAAAAAATAGAGAAAGCACATTTAATCATGTTTATAAAACAAAAAACCCCTCCTTGTTGTTTCCTTATAGGTCTTCCTAGAATCTCCCACAGCCAACCAAGTTGGCGAATGCATAGCTCCAGTCCAACCCGACTACCGCATCCAACCCTAGTCGTCGTCTTAAAAATTTATGTCCCACGGGCACCCATCATCGATGCCACTGTAAAGTTTCACCTTGTGCATCTAGAATGAAGGGATGCCAGTCAACCTCCACACACTAGTTAAGCATTTGTTCCACATCGTCCGACCAAGGGAGCCCAACACCAAGCAATGCAATCACAACCATGTCAATATCCCCCACCAAAATTGAGCCTTTGAACACCGAGCAGAGTAGGAGCACACCTTTCCTTTGGTAAGTCCAAATCCAACAATGACACCAGAAACCTGGAAGAGATGTCTAAGTTAGCTCTCATTCGGTTCTTGGAAACGTAGTAAGCCCTTCCTAAATCCATCTTCACTGCCTCTGTTCAAAGGATATCCTTATGGAGGCAAATGTTCTTTAGTCGCTTGTCCAAGATTTCACTGCGAGACACAACCTCCTTCTTTGAACTCGATAGCTTCACTGGAGTGTCCATTGTAATGCTTTTGATTTCCATTGAATGTTCTATAAATAGAATGAAGAATGGTCATCACATTAAACATCAGCTGCCAAATTCCTTCATTAACATCCTTTCAGACATTCTCCAGCTCATATGCGGCAAACTTGCCATTAATTCATATATGAAATTCTGGCAATTCATATTTTTTAGGCCCGAGGGGATGAGGTGAATGTCCTTCTGCAGCACAAGAATGTCATCCGTACATCCTATCCTTTCTTATCGAATCTTGGGTCGTTCCCATATTTCCTCCATTTCATACGTTCTACTCGCCTCCACCACCATTAGCCTTCGTCAGGGAGTGTGATAGTCACATCTTGGTTACCAACCTTCCTGTCGATCGTGGAAGAAGTAAATAAGGTGCTTTCTCAAATTCCAAGTGTCCAGGCCCATGAACCCAATCTAGCCAACATGGCTTAGACATTGAATGCTCCCCAGAACATGGGCCTAATTAAATAATATTATTAATTAAGTAGATTTAATACTATTATTAATTAAATACATTTTATTTAATGTTAATTAACTATTAAATTATAATAGTATTGATAGAAAATTAAAAAAAAACATTAAATTTAATTAAATAATAATAGATTAAATAAATGTTTAATTAAATATTTAAATGTAATGTTGTTAATTAATTAAATAGATGTTTAATTACATTTTCATATTAATATTTAAATTATAATATTTAAATAGATTTGATTTAAAAAAATCATAGACATGTTTTGATTAGAGGTAAAAGACGGGTTTTGAAGGGGGCTTGGAACCCTTTACAAAAGATAGTAGCTGAAACTAAAGAAACAACACTAAGCAAAGATCAGCCCATCAACAACACAAGCTGCTTAAAAACAACAACCCGACAACAACCTCTACAAGATAATCACGACTTAACAGGCTACAAAAGATATACAAGAAAGGCTACAAATCCCAACAACAACCAGGTTTTATCCGGGACCAGAAACCCCTTTGAAAAACTTAAACATCGCCTGAAACAACCAGATGTCAAAAAACCTGTCCCTCAAATTATTCAAATCTGAGTCCAAAATAATAGGTAACGTTGTAGTATAAATCTCCTACAAATAATCAGCATCCCTACAATAAACTCACTTGGTGAAAGGGCACCAAATCCAACTCCACCTCTAAAGGAGTGGTCTCCCCTCTAGAGAGGATGAAATAGTCAGCAAGACCATTGCAACCAGAAAACACCACCACCCTCAACCTCCACCTCTATAGGAGGAAAGCCCACCTCAATAGCAGCAACTAAGGGAGGTCCACCTCCATAGGACATAAGGGGAAATCCAACATAGTAGCCAAGCGAGCGACCATAGCATCCTTTGGAAATCCTTGGACTAGGAACCAAACTGACCCCATTGGCATCTTCCACCAAAGCACCATAGCATCCTTTGTTAAAAAAAAAAAACTCCCAACATAAACATAATCATTACCAACACTGGGAGATTCACAACCAAAAGTCCATCCCAAAACATTAGCATCCCCAAACAATGCTTGGGGGGGACTAGAAACAGCTACCAAAAGGCCTCCAAAACACCACACACCAAAAACCTTATCATGAAAAATGGCATGATGAGGAACCCAAACAACAACTCCTCACAATACCAAGAGGAGGTGGCACATAAGTGCAAAAAGAAGCACAGGTCAAAAGACCACCAAAGATCCAACCCCTAAGAGAGCAACAACAAACAAGACCCACAAGGGGAGAAGGAGCCCAAATAGGAAGGACACCAGAAGAAGGCCAAATAATAAAACCATCCAGCCACTCTAACATGTTGGAGCCATAGATAGGCCATAACTCCACAGAGCCAACCAACAGAACCCACCTCTCAACAAAAGGGAACCCACAAGCCAAAACTCTCCAAAAGCCAAAAACCCCAAAAGAGAACCACCAAGCACACAGCCAAGAGGGGCAGGGGGAGATCGGGAGGAACTAAGAAGAAGAACAAGCCAACAGGAAAATCACACCTGCCTTCCTATTATGCTGAATAGGAGAAAAGATAGGCCCATCCAACCACCAATCCACCTAAGAGAACCCCACAAACACCCACACCAACTGCAACCAAAACTGCAACATAGAAAACCCAGGGTTCCATAACACACAAGCAATCCACAATCCAATAGAGAGATGAAGGAAGAAGCAAAAGAAAGCTAAAAGGAAGTCAGAAGCAGAGCAGGTCAACAAGAGAAGCCTCCAAGCCTCCCTATTACACTGAATAGGGACAAAGATAAACCTGATCAGCCACTAGACCACCAAAAAGAACCCAACGCACTTCCAAAACCCCTGCAAAGAAAGCAGCCACACCACAACAAGGAAGGCCAAGCACAACCACACCACGAGAAAAAGAAAACCTCCTTCAAACCCACCAGGAAAACATGAGACTGAAACCCAAACTGAAGCCTCCACCCAACATAGTCCAGGATTATTAGCAGAGAATGCATTCACCCAAAGGAAGACATGAGATGTAATGACAGAGAATGCAGTCGTCCACCTAACAAAATCCATCCATAAAACAAGCACCCCCAGGGATGCCCAAAGCCAAAGCAGGCCAGAACAAGGCAGGGAAAACCCACGCGCAAGAACCCAATCCCCATCGCCATCTTCAGAATCTGCCTCCCCTTCTGCATCTCCATTCAAATCAACCGCTCTCGCTCGCCCGCTCCATTTTAGTTGATATAAAAGTTAACTTCCAAAACCATAGACATGTTTCTAAAATACTAAAATCCAAAATTTAAAAAAAAAACATACAACTGACAACAACAAAAAAAGTTATCTTACTAATATTAAAAAATTGACCCCTAAACCCTAATTAATAATAGATTAAATAAAAAAATTCAAAACATAAATTTAGTATCTTTTTATGTAAAAATGAGAATTTCTTAAAATATATATAAAAAATATTTACTTAAAATATATATAAAAAAGATTTACTAAAAATCAAAAAACAAATCCATAAATACCTTTCTATCTGATTATTTATTTAGAAAAATTCCTAGATTAAAAATCTAAAATTTAAAATTTAAAAACATGAATCTAGTATATTTTTATGTAAAAATGAAAATTTATTTCAAAAAAAAAATCCATAAATATCTTTCTCAAAATATATCTAATTATTTATCTAGAAAAATCTCTAGATTAAAAATTAAAAATAAAAAATTTCAAAACATAAATTTAGTATATTTTTATGTAAAAATGAAAATTTATTAAAATATATATAAAAAACAACACTGAGGCCTATGCGAAAATGTATTATTATGTTGATACAGTTTGACAGTTGATAGTTGTCGTTGCACACTCACAATTTAACTCCTTGTGCTCGCTCTATATTTTTCAAACAATCTTATCTAGTTGAGGGGAAACTCTCCTCCTCCCCTTTTCGCCCTAGGTGAGGGCTTCTCGTCTCTCCATCTTTCCAGAGCATAACAACATGTTGGTTTTGAAGAGAATGGTGAATTCAAGAGTTAGTAGAGTCACAAGGTCAAAAGTGATATGGCAAAGACCAATGGAGAACTGGATCAAGTTAAATTTCCACGGGGCTTCCAAGCATTATGTTGAAAGACAAGGAGGGGGACTTCAAGATCACGGAGGATATACTCAGGTTTTCTACACAGAAGCCTATGTACATAAGTCGATTTTATATGCTGAAGTGAAAGCATTACTTACTAGCATCCAGCTTGCTGTAGAATATGGATGCAAAATCTTAGAAATCGAAGGATATTGTATGAGTTTTTTGAACGCTCTTAATGATGAAAGTTGTGTGAACGAGGAAATTTTTGATCTAAAATTTAGGAAGCACAACTACTCTGTAAAAAAATTGATGATTTCAAATGTAAACATATTTACAGAGAAGGAAACCACTTAGTAGATGTTATGGCACAAATAGGCACACATCTTTTACCTAGAAGGCAGATTTTCAAGACCCAAGATTTTCCCAAAGAGGTGATATTTTTGGCTGAGAAAGAGAGAGCTCATTAGTCATTCCTTTGCTCATGTTGAAGGGGTTTGATTTAAAAGCTATATACACAAATTTATTTTAATGCATATAATGTAATATTGAATTCAAAAATCCCCTTGGTATTGTAGCATTGTATTACAGTAAGAAAATAAATGAAATGTATGGCCACACTATGGAGGGAATGATAAATATTTCCAATATAATTTGTATATGCTAATTTCAGCGACAATGTTGCAAGCAACAAACACATGACAATATTAATTGAGATATATTATATATTATCATAGTAATAGGTTTTTAAAATATAATGTTTAGGGCTCTGCAACTGAGGTGTGCTTGGCTGGCTGCCCGTGTGTTCGGATTTTTGGGGTGGCCGTGCGCCCCCCCCAGGTTTTCCCCGTAGTGGTTTTCCTCTTCCTTTTTTTTTTACTTTCTTTCGACCATCCTATGTGCCACATTAGTCTCTCTTTGCATGTGGTTTTTTTGGTTGTAAGTTTTCTTCTGGTGGTTTTGACCCCTCCCTCTAAGACTGGAGGGGGGTGCGATGCCATCTACCCCCAATCCATTTGAGGATGCAAATCCAAGGGATAGCCCTTCCTTCAACCCAATGCCTAAATCATTCAAAGATGTTGTAGAGGAGGGCATACAATGCTTTCCTATGGAGGCTAGGTTTCTAGTGGACGACCCATGCACAAGTGGTGGTGGTTTGAGTAGTAAGTCTCCCTTTGAACCCTCCAAGAATCTCTTCATTTCTCTAAATAACCATTTAAAATCTATTATACATAATGAAAGGAAAATATTAAAAGATGTTATGATTTTCTTTGCGGCCCTTGATACTGGGAAATTACCGACTAGGAAATTTCTAGACTCTTGGCTCGCCAGAGTTTGGGGAACTAAGTTTGGAATTCAAGTCAAGTTCTATCACATGGTCCAATGTGGCCTCTTCATCATTTTTTTAGTGAATCACTCTATGCAAGAAAAACTTATTGAAAAACCTTATTGGAGTGTCGATGGATGCACCTTCCTTGCCCTAACTTGGTCTCTGACGACCATAGCCGAGGAGGTCATAGCGTTATCATGCCCAAGGTGGGTAACTATGAAAAACCTTCCCCCTAAGTTCTGGTGTTTGATCCCTCACATACTGGTGTGGATTGGGTCGGTTGTAAGAATTGATGAAGCTAAAACTACTCTTTCCCACCTTGACCCATGAGCACTGGTCTCCTTGAGCCTTGGCATCGAAATTTTAGAAAATATCATCATTAGGGAAGAAGATGGGAAAACTATCCCCAGCTGAATTCCTTGGAGGGATAAATGCCTATTTTATGTGCCATAGAGAAGGGCACATTAGAAAAAAATGTCCTCTTACTAAAAATAAGACCCACCTCGGCATACCCAATGATTCCCTGGACAAAGGGAATGAAAACAACCCATTGGGTCATGATATCCCTTGCGGAAATTGTGTGGATTCTCACCTCATTAAGACCCCCGAAAGAAGCTTTAGCACTAGCTAGAGAGACCCCCAACCTAGCTCAAATGATAACCCCTATTCCAATGTGTTGAATTCTTTCCACCCAGATTTGGATTCTTGCCCTCGGCTTTTTGACATCTCACTGAAAAACTCATTTGATATTTGTTCCATAAAAAATTGTACCCTTTGCTTGACATGAGATTAATTGGACTTAATGAGGCCCTAATCTAGTGTTGTGAGGTATTTTATGTGTCCACACTAGGTCTTGGACCCTTGCAAATTAAAGAACATGCTTTTAATGACGTCTTGAAAAGGTGTTGTGAAGTCTTGTAATAAGATTTCATGCTTTTCTAGACTTAATTAACCTATTTCTTCCTAATCCAACATTATAAAATGTGTTTAATAACATTATTACATCAATCTAGAATATTCTTAATGTAAACTAGTGTTGCAATGTGTCTTACACATTCACATTGTTTCTTGTGCATTTCTAGGCTATGTGGACCTAATCTTAGTGTTGTAAAGTGCATTTAATTACACTTTCACATTGATTTATGTGTCCCAAGCCCTATTCAATATTTACATCATCAATGATAGACCCTAATTCACCCATATTGTGCATCTTGAGGCTTTAATTGATCAAACACTCAACAAGATAGAATTTTAAACCTTATTTCCTACCTCCTTAGCTTCATAGGTGTCAGAATTGCCCCTGTGGGACCCATTCACCATCTTTGGTGAATGAGTCCAATCCAGGTGGGACCCATTTTCCATGCTTGGTGAATGAGTCCTATCTGGCCCCCATTTTGACCCTTGAGCGAGAAAAAGTGAAATTGAAAGTTTATTTTCACTTCATGTTGGCCTGTGATGTAGTATAATCAGGTACTAAGGCACAATTGACTATAAATAAGTGTTTTTATCTTTCATCTATCTGATCTATCAATCTTCCACATTTCCCACATATCTAACCCTTCATTATCACATCTCTTATCATCAATCTTTCACTCCAAGTCAAGCAAAGTCTTCAAGTTAGCATTCTAAAGCATTCAAGGGCTGAATTTTACATGTATTGTTGCAGACATCCAAGATCAATCATCATTTCAATGTAATTTATTCTATTTTTGCATGTCTTCTTCACTTATTTCACCATTTTGGTTTAATTACCTAAATGAGGTTTGACCAAGGCAAACCCCCATGCCTTAGCATTCAACAAATTTCTCTTCTTGTTGTGTTTGTATGTAGATTTAGCTCCTTTGGAAGCTTGAGAATCATTGAATATTTCATTTAAAAGTCATCCAAGTCAAATCATCAACAAAAAGTCACTTTCAGACCTAAATCTGACAATTTCAGAAGCCTAGACCTGTAGGAGGGAGAAGTACAAATCTAACTCCACAGAATCTTCCTTTGATAATTTTCTAGATTTGTGTAGGTGGACTGATTTTCCACCCTTGGTGAACGAGTCACACTTGTAGGCCTGAAAATTTTTTTTCTGAGATTTCAACTCCTGATAGTCAGAAATAGGTTTCCAAAAGATTTTAGCAAAAGCAAGATTGATTCACCATGCTAGGGGAATGAGTCCCACTGGCCATTAACAGAAGTTTCAGAGACATTCCAAAACCTTCCAATGACTTCATTCTGCCTCCAGGTGCACTCTGTTCAATATCATTAAATTAAATGTTTTCATTTGTCTAAGTTTCTAGTTTATTGTTGTAATTCACAATGTGTTTTCAAACAAGTCATAATCCTTAGATTTTGCATGCATGTTTGATCAATTTCATAGTTTAGCAGCACTTAGATCACTCCATTTTCATCACATCACATTGCACACATCCTAATTTGAATGAACTAGTTAGCATTTTTGGATCTAATCTCTCTCCTTTTGGGTGAAAACCCTATAAGAGTTAGAGAGTCCATTGGGTCCAAAAATCTACGGTTCAATATTCTCGCACAATCTGGGATTGATGTGGCTCAAGCGGAGTGGGGATACTACCTGATTGTCACCAAGGATAATGTGACCATGGAAAATCTTGAAATTGATCTGGCAATCGCCAAAAACCTATTGGTGGTGGAGAAGCTAAATGCTCAACAACTTGCTCTTAAAAAGATAAAACAAAGAATTCAAGAGAACCTAGCTAACAAATCTAGCTCTAAAACTGCTACTAAATCTGTGGAGATTCGAATTAATAAACCTTTTAGTTACTCCCAAAATGGACTCCCGGCCTGCGAGGAAGACCTAGTTAAGGATAGCAATTTGGTTGAGGGCAATGAGGACCCCTCGCAAGACATTTGTGATTGTAGTAAAAATACCATTGGGCTAGAAACAACCCCACCCTTGGCAGACCGGTGGGGGATGTTAGCCCCTGTAAGTCCTGTCTTGCCAACTGTCAGGGTTGTTGAAAACCACAATGTGGGAACATACTCCGTTGCCCCCAACCAAACTGGTACTCTTAACTTTGCCCACCCCGATGAGGCTGAGACCTGATCCCTACACCCTGATTTAAATTATACCCCTATATCCAAGAGTTAAGGGATTGATAGTGATAAGAGTAATACTGGTAAGGATTGAGAGAATTTTAAGCTTAAAAAAGAAGATGCTAACTCCAAAAATCCTTCAAAGAATTAGGAAAGTCTTAATAAGGATGACCCTATTGTGACCATGGGCTATAGTGAGGAGGAGGATACCTTTGTTGGGAAGGAGACTATGATCCCGAGGAAAAATGGCCCCAACAGGCCAAGAAAATATAGCATCACCCTTCTTGGGGCTAAAATGCTAAAAAATTCCATAAGAAAAAGGAGGAAAACAAGCACAATGCTCCAATCCCCGGTGCAAAAAAAATAGGAAGTAGAGGAAAAACTCCCCAAGTGCTTTGAACAGTTCAAGAGAGGGCAAGATGAATCCACCATGTTGACTGGAAATGAAGTTTAATTGCATTTCTTGGAACGTTAGGGGGATGGAATCTCCCAATAGAAAATACATAGTAAGGAGGTTCTTGAATCTGGAAAAGGATAAAGATTTTGTTCTACTCCAAGAAACTAAGGCTATTAGCTTCTCCCTTGAAACTAATCTAAAATTTGTTTGGAAGGACTCAAAATTCTTCACCACCTCTCATGAGAAAGGGCATGGTGGGGTAGCCATTCTTGTCTCCAACCAGTGGGTTCAATGGGTGGTCAGGCATGGATCCTCCCCCTGTAATAGATTGGTGTGGGCCATCTTTGATAGGGAGGGTTTGGTCTTTGGAGTTTGCTCAATATATGCCTCCAATGACTATAGAGAGAGAATTGGGCTTTAGTAGTGGATGGATAACCTCCATGGAGTCCCCTGGATTGTCAGAGGGGATTTCAAAATGGTTGAGTAGCTTAAGGACAAATGGGGGGTGCTGACATGTCTTGGAAAGGAAATGAGAAACACTTATGGCTGAGAATCAAGAATAAATTCAAGCTAATAGACCATTTGGAGGGAAATAAAAAGGAGACTAAAGGAATTTGGTTCACCTACTATAACACCCAAAAAGGGGGAAGCAGGATTTACTGTAGGCTGGATAGGATTTATGCCAATAAATATTTCTTCTCTTTCAGACCTAATGTTGATGGTGTCAAGGTATAGGTTCACCCCTACACCTTGTCGGACCACCATCCCATCAAGGCTAACTTAATCTCCTCTGACGGTGGTCCTGAAAGAACAAAGAAAAAGGATGGCTTTATTCTCAATACCTATCTTCTAAGTGACATTGATTTCCAAGATGCTATTGCTTCCCTTAGAGAGCTAAATAAGTGGATGTTGAAAGACTGCTCCTTCATTGAAAAATGGAACAAGAATGTGGAGGGGTGGAGAAAACTTTTCCAAAGCATTGGTAAGGAAAAGGGCCCTGGATAGAAGAAGAGAGGAGAGTACTCTCCAAGACTGTGTCTTTGAAGCAGAGTCGAGGCTTCAAGAAAATATGAGAGATGACATTCTCTGCCAAGAGCTAACTATAGCGAAAAATGGATTAAGGAAACTGCAGAATCATAAAGTGCAATGGTAGAAAATAAGAGCCAAACTCAATTGGCTCTAGGGTGGGGATAAGGGATCCAATTTTTTCTTCAACTACATAAGGGAGAAGAACCTGAAGGAATAGGTTGGGAAAATTTAGGATGGCTCTCAAATGCTCTCCTCTCAGGAGGAAGTCCTTAATTAGTTCCAAGCCTTCTTCAAGGACCTCTTCTCATCGAAAGATGGAGGAGATGCCAGCTCAAGGGTAAGAGCCCTTATTAAAGTTCTCATCCCAAAAAAGATTGAAGAGGGTGATATTGCTAAGCTAGAAGCAGAGATAATGGTGGAGGAGATTAAAAGTGCAGTGCTCTCTATGAGCAATGATAAATCTCCAAGCTATAAGGGGTTGTCGATTGAATTCTACAAAACTTATGAGGATTGGATATGTGAGGATCTATTGTTGGTATATAAAGAGGCTCTAAAAAAGGTTCCCTGGGGAAAGAGATTAATAGAGGAATTATCAAGCTAATTCTAAAAGGAGGGGACAAGTCTCTAATAAAAAATTGGAGACCAATTATCTTACTTAATGTTTCTTACAAGATCTTGGCAAAGATTGTTTCCCTAAGGTTGGTTAATATCCTCCCAAAATTTATAACCAACATGCAAACTAGTTTTATAAAAGGGCGGTATATCCTGGAAAATTTGATCACTAGCTAGGAGGCTCTTGATTGGGCTAAGCGGTCCAATCAAGACTTAGCAATGCTTCTGCTTGATTTTGAAAAAGCATATGACCGGGTGGAATGGAGCTTCCTAAGAGTTGTGCTCTAGGATTTTAGTTTCCCTAAAGACTTTTGCGATATGTTGAACACCCTCTTAAAGGATGCCTTGGCTTAGGTTGGTGTCAATGGCCAACTTTTAGAAGTAATTACCCTAGAAAGGTCGATTAGGAAAGGCTTCCCCTTGGCCCTTGCTCACTTCATTATTGCCTTCGATGCTCTTTTCTATCTTCTTAAGGATAACTCTCTCTCGCCTAAAATTAGAGGAATCAGAATTCTTGACCACAATGAACTTTTGAACGTATAGTTTGCAAATGATGCTTCGTTCTTTCTTGAATTGGATTAGAGTAATTTGGAATCTTTAGTGCAAAATCTTGATTTATATTTCCAGGCTTCAGGGGAAAAATTGTCCAGGGAAAAATCTATTTTCCTTGGTTGGAACTTAGAGATCCCCCTGATTGGATGAACAAGTTTGGATTCCAATGGGGAGGCCCAAACAAATTTGTCAGATATTTGGGGATCCCTTTTGCAATCAGTCTAGATCTCAAGGATATGTGGAATTGGGTGAGAACCAAAATTTATAAGAAGCTTGTGAGTTGGAATAGACACTTCCTCTTCTTGGTGGGAAGAATTCAAGTTTGTCAAAAAGTCATGTCTTCTTATAGTGTTTACTTCGCTTCAGTTTGGTTTTTCTATAGTTACCGAATCAATGAAATTTAGAAGAGAATAAGATATTTTATTTGGTCTGATGGTAAGGGTAGAAGGAAAAGACGCTCAATGAAGTGGGATTGGTGCTGCCTTGGAAAGCTCCAAGGGGGCATTGGCTTGAAAGACCTTAGAATTCAAGACATAGCTTTGGCTACCAAATGGATTTTAAAAGCCATGACTAGAAATGAGCCTTGGAAGATCCTTGTAAGAAATAACATCTAGAGGGAAGTTCCCAAGAAAGATAGATCATGGTAGCAGCTACCCCTTTGTGATATCTTCCTCAACAAGCACCCCATGGTTCCGACAAGCTCCTTAGTTTTAAGAAGCATATGGAGGGCCTGGGAGCTAACAAGGCATAATGCCCAGCTAAGAAACTATAGTATTACTCTTAAGAATAACCACAAGTGTGAACATTTTAGTTCCATCTAGTGGAACCTTGAACACAATGACAAAACCCTTGCCCTGCTTCAAGGGTGCTCTATTAAGAACTGGAATCTCAAGGGCATTAGAACTTTTGGGGACATCATTTCTAATGGTTGCCTCATGAGTTGGAATACCCTGTGTACTAACTTTGACCTCCTTGATTCCAACCTTAGAACATTCTCTACCCTCCAGGAAGCCTACAGTGATGCAATCCTACTAATAGAGGTAAACTTGATGTTTGACGGGCTGCTAATGATATTGTTTGGAGTGATGGTTCTAATGCTATAAATGTGAAAGAAAAATATATTTATAATGATCTTATAAAAAATAATGTTGTTCTTGATCATGTGAACTCTTAGTGGGGATTAACCCTTGATAGTAAGGAATGGCATGAAATCCTCTCTCTGGTTTGGCATAACTCCATGGACCCTAAAAAGACTTGCATTAGATGGCTGGTTACTTTGCAAAAGATTCCTTTTAAACTTAACTTGGAATTGATGTTGAAGTTTGCAGCATATGCAGGGTTCTAGAATCTATTAAACATATTATCTTTGATTGTTTTTATGCGCAGGAAATTTGGAAGCTCTTTTGTCACAATTTAAAAATTTGGATAAAAAGGGTAAAAATTCAGTGGAAAAAAGTGTTTTTTCTTGATCTAAAGCTTAGTAAAGATTGCATGCTTTTATGGTTTTAGCTAACTAATGAGATAATTGAAAAGCGAGAAACGAAAGTAAATTCAAGGGGGCTAAGAGGGAACTTACTGAGTTTTACAAAAAAACTCACATTCCTAAATGTTGCTATGCAGGTCTTAGTGCAAATTGAGGTTTCATTGGACAAACTCTTGCGACCTATAAAAGAAGGAACTAGCACTATTTATAGGGAGGAAGTAAGGTTTGGCTGGGTAAACCAATTCAACAGTGAGGAAGCCAGAATCTTCTGCTGGGCTTTGGATCAGCTACAGAGAGAATTCAATGAGATTTCCATCCAAGGTCATGAAACTGAGCCACTAGAAGATAGATTGGTGGAAGGCCTTGTTGGAGAAGTGATATCTAATCTGCAATTTTAGGATAGAGGAGCGGAGCAGAGAGATGAAGCAAGCAATTGCAGCTTCAAACAAGGCGCCTAAGTACTCTTCCAAAGGATGTTGAGGAATCCAGTGGAGGGACTAGCAATCAAGCGGTTATAAAAAACATAAATTTAGTATCTTTTTATGTAAAAATGAAAATTTCTTAAAATATATATAAAAAAGATTTACTAAAAATTAAAAAACAAATCCATAAATATCTTTCTAAAAATATATCTAATTATTTATCTAGAAAAATCTCTAGATTAAAAATAAAAAATAAAAAAATTCAAAATATAAATTTAGTATCTTTTATGTAAAAATGAAAATTTCTTAAAATATATATAAAAAAAAGATTTACTAAAAATAAAAAACATGAATTTAGTATCTTTTTATAGAAAATTTTATATACATATTTCTAAAAAAATCAAATTTTAAAATTAGAAAAAACACTTGAAATTTTAAAATAAAATAAAAACAAAAATCTAAAAAACAAGCATTGTAATTTGCTTATAAATACAATGCAGTTCCCATTAATTCATCACACCAAATTGATTAATTGCAGCAACAAAGATCACAAAGGGCATTTGCAAATTTTCACATGAAGAAGTAGTTTTACAGATTTTCACAACCAAAATCAAGGTATTAAAAACATGTAATATATTTTCAAATTTTCAGAAAATTATAATTTCTTGATTTTCATTTTCATACAAGTTTTTTTTTTAAATAAAGAAATTTCTTCCTTTTTATGGAATGCAGATCCAGTTGTTATATATTATTACTGCTGTAAATTTTAAAATAATTTTTGACATGTCTACTAGATGCAATTTTAAACTACTTTGACTTGTGGAAAGAGGGTTTACCAAGGGTTTACCATTTAGTACATGGCAGACATGCCAACAGTAGTTTAACAAAATATTTAAAAAATAATAATAGATTTAAAAATAGATTTTATATAGTAGTTTAACCCTAATTAATAATAGATTTAAAAATTATAATAATAGTGAACAATAGTGCTCCAGTTTTGAGACAACTCCTGTTAAAATATAGAAAACTAATGAAAGTAGGGATTTGACCATTTACACTACTGTATTTGACTACAAATTCTGACAAATGTTTAGTGACATTTTGACCAAATATTGTTGACTTACTGACACAACACTGATTTAAATTTCGTCGCTGGATTTTCGTCGCTTTAATGACCAATTTTTATACATTGAAACCACGACCCAACATCATTGGTTAGCGCCACGAAAAATTTGGTGGTTTCTGTCACAAAATCAATGTAACTTCATCCATCTATAGACGCAAAAAATCACAAAACATTGCAGAACACCCATTTGAAATCCTCGAAAAAACACCAAATGTTCATCCATTTTCTGACGAGGTGGAGCAAACCGTAGTTGTCATTATGACAAAAACTATGTCGCGTGTACAACAACCTCGTCGCATTTTTTTGTGGTTCATCGGGCTATGTTCATTGAAATTGCGATGAAACCCTGTTGTTTTTTTTTTTAAATTATTCATTCAAACATGTTCCCTCCCTAGCATGGTTATATGAATCCTTTTTACCCCTCAAAGTAATTGAATCTTCAGTTTTGAGGCATGATGTAAGACTTTTTCAAGTTCTTTTGTGTATTGGAGACATTTCAAGACAACTTTCTTTGTATATATGGCCTAATAAGGGCTCTTTTGGCAACATACAGTTAGTTTTATTGATGATTGTTCCTAACATTGAAGTTTGGGATTGTGGCATGTTAAGGATAGTGGGAGTGGGTCTCTAAATGTGTGTGAAGTTTGTGGACATGCTTTGAATTTGGAATGATGCCGCCCGATACATGGGTTTGTTGTCCTACTAGTAGATTGGTGTGGAGATTGCTCATAAGATGTGAATCTGTCAAATAGTGAAAGAATGGATGTTTTATGATGGGAACCTATCTAAATGTAATTAGTAAAGGTGCCTAAATGCTTGGAAGGAGTTTAGAAGATTAACTGTTTAGAATTGTTGATTGGGATAGGTTGGTTTCTTTGTGCAAAATGGTAATTTGAATGTAGAACCTAATATTCTGATAAAATGATGTTTGAATTATGATCTAATGCTGCTTTATTGATTTTACAAATGATACCTAAGTGTTTGATAGAGGCTTGAAGGCAGGTTGAAGGACTTGATGTATTGAGCAAGGTGTATCCTATGTGGAAAAAGGCATATAGATTGCAAACCAAGGGCAAGTCTAATGGGTCAATGATTGGTGAGTAAGTATTTGTGTCAAGAACATGTTGTTCAAGCTATCTGAGTAAGTGATGATTGGATTGTTGTTAATTATCCTTGTAAAGTAAGTTGCTAAGATGAGTGGATTGGTACTTGTAGAGAGTATGGACTGATTTCAGTGATTCAAATCTGGTTATTGATTGTTATAGACATTTTGATGGTGGATAAGTTGAACTAGAATTTGATAAAGGGTTTGAAATACTAATTTGGTGTTTGTGATGTTTGATAGCCTTATGGTTTCAAGAAGAATTGATGGTTTTTTGGTGAATGAAAGTGAATTGTTGAAGTTTTGTGTATTTGATATTCTCTTGATTCTGTTTAGGACTGAAGTTCCCTGATGATTGAGTGCTTTTCTATGATACTCTTCTTTAATGTCTTCTCTCATAGCAGGATAAAGTAAAATATGTTCTTAACATTTTACGGGAAAAAGTTAGTGTAAAGACAACATACAAGTATATTGATACCATCATTGAACTACACACCAAGCTTATGAATCAAAACAAGTATTGTTCCTGCAACATATGAAGCCCACCTGATTACAATTGAGTTCAAATAGAAATTAAATCCACAACTAATGATTTCCAAATAGTACAATTGAGTTCAAATAGAAATAATACCAGCTATGTTACAGAGCTCTATCCTAGACCCCTCATACCCAGACCTAGTTCGAATCATGTACCAGTCTCAAGCCAATTCTTGTGCTGAAATGGTCAGGCTCTTCTCTTTTGTTTCTGCGCTACATGAGTACATCCCAAGTTTGTCTAATCCAAACTCGTATATCCCCAGATGCAGGATCCATCCATGGATAGCTTCCCCTACAAAATATGTCATCTAAGGTAACATATGAGATGTGTTAAAAAGTAAAATAAGTACAAAGGGTAACATATTGAAGCAAAGAGAACTAATGAAAATCTCATAAGCTTAAAAGTGCAACATAATGAAATATTGAAAAGTGCATTACCTTATTGAGCTTCTCTTTGTTTCGAGAATAGTTTAATATTCTCTACTTAACATGGCCAACCACGTGATGGTGGAACCTCATTTGGCCCCTCCCCCCCCTCACATCACTCTCAATTCCCCATACCTGATCATATAGCATTAATCATTCATTCATCCATTAATAACATATAACATTCATTCATCCATCCATTAATAACATATAACATTCATTCATTAACATATAACATTCATTCCTTAACATATTCACATTCATTCATTAACATATAACATTAATTCTTTTATTTTTTACATATTATCAAAAATATGGTTGTCAAAAATATCAGTTTTTAATATTCATTAACATATCATCAAAAATATGGTTGTCATAATATGATTACAATCACTTTTTTTTTGTTTCTTTTTTGCAGCTAAAAAAAAGAAGTGGAGTATCATTTTCTAAATCATCTACCCCCCTTCAGTTGTTATTCCCTCTGCTTGTGATCTTATGCCTAGTCATGTACTCATGACATGGAGGCCGTTGCAAGGGGGGGGTCTGTTGCAATAACAAAGAAATGTTAAATTGATATGTTTTATTATTATTGTTACAAGTATTTCATTAATTAAAAGAACATTAGAGTGGTGCTCTTTACCTGATGGGGCCACATCATGTTCTTGATCTTGTCTTATAGCCTCATACTCAACATGTTGAACACCCTCTAAATCCTTTGGAGTTGAAACACGAAAGGTTACATTAATTAATACACCATTTGCAATTAAATATGTTTAAAAGAACATTAGAGTGGTCCTCTTTACAAGATGGGGCCACATCATGTTCCTGATCTTGTCAAGCCTGATCATGCTCAACATGTTGAGCATGCTCTACATGCTCTAAAGTTGAAACACGAAAGGTTACATTAATTAATACACCAATTGCAATTAAAGATGTTTAATTGTATTAATCCATACTGTGTTTTGTAGAACACATGAATACATCTAGTACTGGAATGCACACCATGACCTTCATCTGCAAGTTGTGCTCCACCATCACCAAGATGCATTCCAATGTCATGTGCAAAATTATCATTGCTTTCCTGTTTAAAACAAATAGGCACATAATTACTTTATGGTGGAAATTAATATTGAATAGATTGCACAAGTATTCAATTTTAATTCAACTTCATTGAGTTTATTTACCTGTGTGTCAGATGTAGTGGAAGCTTGTGTTTTCCTAGTCAAGAGTCTTAGGCATTTAGCCATGGCTCCATAGCCTTACTGGAAGGAAATCTTCAAGTCCCTTCTGTGGGCACTATGTTGAATTGAGCCTTGCATTTTTGCATAAGACCGTGAATTTTGCTTCTATGGTGTGATAAAACTAAAATTGTTTGCAATTTATTATTTGGATGCAATATTTCATTTATTGATACTTACAATTCGTGCAACTAATTTCATATAACCACCAGAGCCAAGTTTGTGTTGCATGTGTTTTTCTAGTCTTGTCTTTGTTTCTTTTGATGTGTCGAGCAACCAATGAAAAGTTTGAAATATGTTAGATTATGTAAAAAGAAAGAGTAATCAATATATAATTACATTATTGATAGTATCACATACCTTCCTTGGCTCAGTGGTGTCTTTCCTTTTTTCTTTTCAGCCTTCTCCTTTCCATCTGACACCAGGTCCTTCCACTCCCTCTCCAGAATCATGGGGGATGCTCGTACTTTTTGTTCTTCTCTAAATGTGACCTATATTGGTCCCTCACATACTTTAGATAGGTACCAACTTTCTTAAGGACCTTGGTTAGGTTGAATGTGCTATTACCGAACAACACAACTAAATGGTTGATGAGCTCATTTTTTAAATCCTGATTTTGGGCAGTCCACCTTGTACGTATGGTGGGCCCGAAGATCTCCAATGTAATATCATTTAGATGTTTATAAAAAACACCATTTCTTGCAAAATGATCATGGGACCATTAGTCTAAAAAGAGTGATCAATAAGTAAATTTCAATTGGATTATATATAATAATTAAAACATTTTGAAGTACCTGGAACCTTCTCTATCTTTATGGGAATGAAATCCTCGGTCGCCACAAATGTGACCAGCAATGTTCTCGTACTAGTAATACAGGAATATCCAAGAAATGCTGCTAAAACATCACCATTACTAGTGGCCTTTGTATCCCCATGTACATGTCCTGCCACATGTTCTGGCATGTGTTTGTTGCTAGAGGGTGTGCTACCCGATGCCTACATGCTATGTGTTGCCAACATTTCAGTCGACAATATAGGCACGGATGATGGGGTCGGATGATGTGATGTATACGTAGGAAGATCAAGATCGACACTTGTACCAACCTCTACTCCCCGAGAAGCACCTGCAGTACACTGATCATGGCCAACAGCATCATGAGGACACAAAGAATCCTATAAAAACAACACATATTTTAGTTCATGACATAAAAGAGTACAAAATATAAAACCATGAATGAACTTGTGTTATAATTAAATATCTCATGACAGCTTACTTGCAAGTTTTGTGCTCTCTCAGTCAATATTTTAACCCTTTCTCTTATCTCATCTGTTTGAGGCACTATGAATAATAACTGAAGGATTTCTTCATTGAATTTTTTTGGGTTTTCCTTATCATATCCATAGAGTTTGTGGAATATGTGATGTCATCATCACATAATAGTGAATTCACCTCCCTATGGATTCTCTCCTCTACTGCTAGTGCCTTTCCCCGATCATCCAACTACAACAGGAATATTAAAAAACATTATTGAAATTAACCCAATAAACTTATGAAAAAAAATAATAATAAAACATTTTTCTTGAATCTAATTTGTACAATTACAATGAGGTAAACCTATCAGGTAGAAGCGCCTAAAGATACATCATGATCTATGCTTTGGGTCGAAGCCTTCCCCCTATGATCAATGTCCCACTGTGACAAAAATTAAATATAAAAAAACATTACCGAAATAAAACCAATAGACTTACGAAAATAATAATAATAATAAAATGGTATATTGGAGTTATTAATTGGAGGTTGGGTAAAATGGTATATAGTACGTACCACCCCCATAGTAACCATCTTTATATCTATGTGATTCAAATTGTAATCAATCAAAACCTCTTCCCCTATAGTTATTGATTTTATTCCACATATGAATACACAGTTTCCCTTGAGCACCTCGAATATGAAATGGGGTTGCTTAGGAAGGATGAGATGCCTTTATATAGTATGACCTCATGTTTGAGTCTCGAAACCCTCCCATATCGTCAACACATGCGTCTAGGCTAACCATGTCAAGTTTCACTCCATACATGCACAAATTGAAAAAAAATCATTGTTGGCCCCATTCACATGTCACTATGTGGGGTCAACATGAGGAAATGCTAATTTTTTGGAAATGAAATAACCAAAGATATGATCAAATAATATCTAATCATAAATAGTCATAGAGTAATTAGGATTTGATCATATGGAAATTTCTAGGAGATCTACAATAGTTGTAACATCATGAATTAACAACATTAAAAAGTGCATCATGAATTAATTATGTAACCATATAAGTCAAATAAAAATCTATCAAGAAATCAATATTAAATAGATAATATAATCGCATAACTCATACATTTCAATGTCATTGATCTTCTTCTTCATCCAACTCTTTGTCTATATCATCCAATCCAGATTCGACATTGTAAGGATTGGTCATATCATCATCATCGTCATTGTTATCAGTTTTGATAATGTCATCATCCACACAGATATCATCTTCATGAAAATTAACTCCTACATCATCATGATCTAGTTCCTCTTCTTCGACATATTTTTCAAGCACATCATCAACTAACTGTTGATCCTGGTCATCATCTACATCATCTCCTAGTTCTTTGGTATCTTCTTCTTCCACCACATTATAATTTACTGGCCTTCCTCTTGGATCATGTCTAACAACAAATGACCAACCCAGTTTACCTGGAACCTCTGAGTAAAATACCTGCTCACATTGGCTTGGAAGAACAGAGGGCTCATTTCCAGCTCACTTGATCAACCTTGTATTAACCATGGTAAATCCATTATCATGTTCAATAACAGTTCTCTCGGGATCATTTTCATTCAATCGTAGCCTATACCATTGGATGATGAAAAAAACTAAATTGAAGGACTTAAAGTCACACTCAAGTATATCATCCAAAATCCCATAATATCAATTTTCTAAGACTTCTGGATGTATGTCGCTTCTAGATGAAACATTAGTCACTTGAAAGACTGCAGTTATCCCAGAATCACAAGTTTTCTTCATGTCATCCAACTCTTTGATTCAAAATTTACGACCATTGCACCACATAGCCTTGCGGTGTTTCACCTGCAATATGTCAAACATGTAAAAATTATTGCATCATCAGTTGATAAACATATTTATTCTTGGTTGAATGTATGCAAAGAAAAAAAAACTCAACATGTATATACATCAATATAATTGAAAATAATTAAATAATATGGGTGATTAATATATTTATACATACTTGTTTATCTCTTAAACCATATGCTAAATCAATTTCCCTTGGTGTAACATTGGAATCTCCATTACAATGAGCTTCTTTAACCAATGAAGCCACACCTTCCCATGTTAATGCGCAACCGGATTGTTGACATCATTCAATCCATACCATCATCCAATCGAGATTATTTGCGATGTACAAATATAGTGCATCCCACTCTTGACCAACTGTATCAAAAAAAATGAAATTCACAAATGACGTATAATTAGTTAATTACCATGGTATATGACCTTAATTTATAATTGATGTACCTGAAAACCTAACATACCACTACCAATGATCTTATTATCTTTCATTGTTGGATGAATTCAAATTAAAGGAGTATGCACAAAGAATGAATTATGATCTTGAAGGGTACATACACTCTTGTAAGAAAAAGAAAAACCTTAGTGGATACACCCATGTTCCTATACTGAGGGAAGATGTGTTTAAGAACAAAGAAGAAAAAGAAGCAGAGGAGGTTATAGAAAATTTCATGAAGGAGCTAGAGCAAAAAAAGCAAAGGTTGCAAGAAATGGATGATTCATCTGAAGAAGAATCTACAAGAGAAAATGAAGCACAATCATAGGAGAGAATAGTCTCTTGGATGATGAATGATAAGAATGGGTTTCAGAAGGAATGAGATGATTGGATGTGTTGGAACTATAAAATTTTGAAAATTCTACATTCATAAATCCCTCATAGAAAACCAAATCTTGATGTAATTCCCTGTGGTCACAATCAAATTTGATTCCCAAAAAATCCCTCTAAATAAAACATTTTAATCCATATCGACAAGAGTTGGTGTAGGTCTCCCTTATTCCTAAGCCATTGCATTCCATTGATGGTATTTTTGGCATATCGGTAGGAAATCCAATTCATCATATCGATCAAAGTGCCTAGGCGAATACATATTGGGCAGACACAGCTCACAGTTTCACCGACACAAGGGATCATCGGCAAGACAAATGATATCGGTGTGAGATCTACCATTCAAAATGAGCTTATGAGTTTCACTGATGAAATATATCGGCCAAACATTTATCCTCTCACATCAATGATACAAAGGAAATTACTCATTGGCAAGAAAAGCATCATCGAAGTGAAGCCAACAAGTCATATCGAGCAATTATGTCTTACCGATGAATTACCATCGATAGGAAGTTCATTGTGTCTCACCGATCAGGTACAAAGAAGCATATCGAAAAAACAAGAAGCTATCAGTGTAAGTTCGAAAGGTTCTCCCAACACTCCATGTCACACTGATGAGAGTTATATCGGCGAGAGTCTTGGAAAAATATTCAAGATTGGACGAATGAACATTGAGGAGACTCATAGCATCAGAGAAACTACAGAATTTCTTAGCGAAGCATGATCTCTTGCCGATGAGGATGTGAATAGAGAAAAAGGTCATCAAAGTGACTTTTGGCGACATTTACATAGATTGAAAAGATGAATTGTGTATCGGTGAAAAGGATATCATGTCTCCCCGACCAATAGGTTGTTTGATGAACATTGGCAAAACACCAAATATAAAGAATCGCCCATAATTCAAATTGTTTTGTCAATACAAGGTACTTGATGTGACAATGAGAATTTCAAAAGATTGTGAACTTGTTCCCAGAGCTAAAACATTAATGGCGGCACGAATGGAAAGAGATAGTTGATTTCTTGAATTGAATAGCAATAATTGAAGAAGGTATTGAGCGGAATTGACAGTGGAAGAAATAGGAGAAAGGATGAAGAATTAGAGAGCCTTGCGGCCGAAGGATTTCAAACAAAACCTATGAGTTTTCTGTAAATTTATTTTCTAATTTTGTTATTTTAAGGAGGTATAATGGAGGGAATGAGCTTAGGGAAAACAAAGTGAGAGTAGTTGTCCTAAGAGTAAAAAACAAAAAATTGAAACTGAAAATAAACCAGGGGTAGTTGAAAGAAAATTTAACCAGGACCTAATTGATCAGTTGCCTAGATCTAGACCTAGGGCCAAGCACTCTGAGCAACTCAGGGCAGATGTAGAAAATTTAGAAGATAGGTGCAAACACATAGGAGATACATGGACCCCAATTAGGGGATATGAGTTATTCATCTTCTATTACCACCAAAGGAACTGGTATGAACCAATGTGTAACCCATGGAAATTTAACCTAGGAAAGTTGGTGTGCCCAAATGTGTTTGTAGATGTGGAATTGATAAAAGTGTTAGCTGTCAGTTATGATCCCAAGCTAAAAGATATTTGTTACCCTTCTGTAAAACAATTCATACACATATCAGAGGCTACCACTACATAGATGTAAGAAGGATGGCAACGTGGCCTCATTAGATGATGGTGATGGTCCCCCATTTCATGTCAACCTATTTGAACCATACCTGAAGTACACCTATTTCTCAGTGTGCCAAGTGCTAGGGGTGGATGCCCTTGAATACATGTCAAGTGTCGATGGTGATAGCAACAGATGTCCAATACCGTAACTCTTGACCTTTTGATTATGCCACACATATTTTCAATGATCTCGATGCAGGATTGATGGCGGTAAGGAATGGCTCCCCTATTTTGCATTTGAGGCATTATTCAATCCTAATGCATACGATTCTTTACTATGGGAAAGAATTGAAGATGTGGTCTGATAAGCTAAGGGTTTCACAATTTGATAAAGAGGGAGGGTTTTTTCCAGTACAACTTTGGACTGCTATTTGGGACAATAGATTTGCTAATTCATGCTTTATACATTTTGAAGAATATTTTGTGAAGCCATTGTATAAATTGTATAACCACCCTTGTGAACATTCATTGTCTGGTGAAATAAAAATATTCCTCTATCCCAAGGACTTTAATGGGCTTATTAATCACAATTGGGGAGACTGGTATTGTTTGGAAGGTGCAACAATGATCAGGATATATGGATTTGAGGATGAACTCTTTATTCTTCCAAGAACAGTACCTGATAGGATTGCCTATCTTGAGATTTCTAGGCAATTAGATTATTCATATTTCATGAATTTAAACTCTTTTGGAAAGTAGGCATTTATGCCTAGCACACTTTATTTCGGTGATTTCACTGTGTTGACAAGGGAGGGATATGATTTGGTTTTGAATAAATTGTTGCAATATAACATGAAGAAAGGTCCACCTTGAAAAGGATTTGATCCATAGGGGTATATCAACTTTTCAAGGGACAAAATAAACATGGGTGGGTATGATCATATACCCTATCAATATGATGATTTGATCATAAATCTGGAAGAAGAGGAAGCAAAAAGAGTGGTTGATGAGTACAATAGAGGATTGCCAGATATTGGGATGTTATCTTCAGAGGAGGAAACACTTGGTGATAACAAGCCTCACAACACAACTGACAAAATCTCCAAATCAAGAATCGAAGCTTACAAATGTCCTCCCAGGGAGATAGAAATTTAAAAGAGTTCAGATACAGATGCAAGATAGATTGCATACAAATCATTCATAGCCAATGATGAATTTGTAAAAACTCCAGAGTTTAACGCTTTCTTGTATAAGAAGAAAGGGAAACAAATAAGGGAATTAGCTGGAAATATAACACCAACTAATGAAGGACAGTTGTTGGGTAACCTAAAAACAAGTGTGGATAAAGAAATGGAAGATATGACTCCTGAGAAGGGGAGAAAGATGCTAGAAGATTCAAGAGTCATGATTTTTCCTAGATTAGATTTGAATTCTACCTTAGTCTTTGATAGTTTCTTGAAGAACAATAATGCCACATATAAGCCCAACCTTGAAGGTGTGACAGAGATATACATAGGATCTAAGTACAATCCAGATGAAGGGTCGCTCATGATTTGGGCCCTGTATCCACCTCACAAGAAATCAGTTGTGATTGATACTGAAAAGGAATTTGGGCATGTGATGACCTTAAAATTTGGAGAGGTTGATCCTATAACCACAACAGATATTGGCATTAATGTTGCTAAATTGAATAAAGCACAGATTTAGATGTTGATAAAAGAGAAAGAAATGTATAGAATGAACAATGAAAGATTGCTTAGAGAGAATGATCATTTAAAGGATATGGTGGGAATAACATTAGGACCCACAAAGTGATTAACTCATGGAGAGATTTCTCATACAAAAGATCAATGGGTAGGATCAGATGCATACTCATAGGGAAAATATGATGCACTCACTGCAATGATAAAGAAGAGGTAAGCCAGCTTGATGACTTGGCTGAGTAAACTTTGGGGAACACGTTTAAAAAATCATGTTGCAAAATGAGAACATAAGAGGATTGATGTGAGAATCCATGAGAAACTCCAAGAAATAAGTGAAAGAGATGTTCCAGATAATGCAGCTATTGATATTGCCAATCATTTCATAAAGAGACACGAGGACTTTCAAGAAGAATTGCAAGGGGATGAACAGGGGCTGATTGATGCCACTAAGAAGGGATTACCAATGATATTCGAAGACAAAGGAGAATTGAAGGAAAAAGATAAATGGATTAAGGAATGTGAATCAATGTTGCAAACAATTTTGGAGGCAGCTAGAGGAGACAATTCAACACTGGACGAGGCTTGTGAGCAGAACAAATAGATGGTGATCATGGAGATAGCAATTCAGAATGCACTTGGAGATGTTGACACACATGCACATTAGGATTACCTTGATCATTTTTCAAAATCCATTTATGGCTAAATAGAGCCTAACTGCTAGTTTATTAGTTGTTATGCAAAAACATTTTTGAAAGGACGTGTACTTTCATAGTTTGTTATATTTATACCTGTTCTATATGATCAAGAGAGATATAGATAAGTGGATAGGAGAAATATACAGTAGATAGTTTTTGTAATGATGTTTTCATAAAAAAGGACTCAGATGCATGCATGAAATTCGATGAAGTTAATGGAGATATATTAATTTGTGGCTTAATCTTTGGTATCAACTGTTTGTGGAATTATACAGTTATTTGATAGTCTCTGTTTTGATGCTTTTTTGTTGTTCAAATTGGTATATCAAGCATATATTCAATTTTTCGATACACATTTGTTGTATTTGTGTGATGTGATCATTTGGTTCTTTCAAGTAAAGATTAAATCCTTATAATCAATCGTAGTAACTGGAAAGTATTAATTAGATTAGTAAGAAGAATCAAATAATTAGGGTTGTCATCCTATCTCAAGCAGAATTTTTCAGCCATTTACTTGCATGTTTATACAAGTATAAACTACATTTTTGTGCCAAGAAGTTTGAATTATTGCCATCACATATTACACTTTTCTAGATCTTCATTAAACTCCATATACCCAATGAGGCACTGGTCTTACATACTTCATTTTAGTTCATCCATTTTATATTTTACATCTGTTAACTGAACATATTAGGATTAGCTTTGATATTGCTTATACAATCTATTCTACAATAAAAATTCAATTGTCCACTCCCACTTGCCATTGTGGATAAATTTCTGGAAGAATAAACATAAGTCAAGCCCACTTCACTCATATAGGTGTACCCGCCTAGGTCTAGCACCACCTGAAGAGAAGAAGGTCTAAACTATTTGGCCTTGTATGTTACCCTAAAATGTACAAAGAGTTTGGCAACCTCTTGAGGTATTTTTCCTGCATTTTTTAGAGCTAACAGGATGGATGAATGTAATAGGATACTTTAGGAAGCATTGGATACAGTCAAAGCAGAAGGGCTATTGTTGGATGGAGCATGCAAAAATATGGAATTGATGATAAAACTCAAATATGAAGCTCGAAATGCAGTGCATGATGCCAATACCCATACCTTGGAGGAGTATAAAAAATATCTCTCAGCGGCTAAGTCAATGTTAGGAGAAGATTAAATTGTTTTATAAGTTTAATTAAGACACCTTTGTTGGGTCTTCTTCTTATATATATGAAATTCGAATTGTAATATTTGATCATCAACACTTTTTAAGATTTTAATACTCTTCAGCAGTGAAAGACTTATTTTCTAGAGTAATACAATACCAACACTTTTCTATTTGTGTGTGGAAGATTCTTTCATTTGGACTAGTTCTCTGTTGATTCTTTTCAAGCAATTGAATGCAATGTAAAATGTATTCTAATTAATCTCCATGACCATCTTATAATTACCTCTCACTTTCCTCAATCTACCTTTCCCCATCAGGTACTCCCCTTCGAATTTGTTAATGGAGTTGGGATCCCAAATGCGATCTACATGGATTTTTGCTGCGAACTTAGGAAGATATTCAGTAATGTACACCATGGTTTGGTATACCATATATCCCTGCACCATAGAACCCTCAAGATGTGCTCTTTGTCTAAACAAAGCCTTCAAAAATTTCAAGTGCCTCTCAACCATCCACATTGACCTTGTGTGTACAGGTCCACACAATTCAATCTCCTCAACTTGGTGTATGAGGTAGTGTTCTTGTGCATTGAAATTTTTTGAAGGTAGACACTTTTGCATTTCACACATTAGACAAGGAATTTTTCTCCTCCAATAATTTGTATCTTCTTTATGGATTTCTTTAGATGACAACCATCTACAAGTGATTCAAGCCGCAAATATATTAACGAGATTTAACAAAAATATACAATATACTATATAACAAGTAAAACAAATGGAAAATATAAGATCTATACAACGAATTAAACAAATATCGCTACTTACCTCATGTATTTTCCAAGATCATATATAACTTTCTTGACATTGTTGTCGAAGTTTTCTAAGAGAGAGAGGTAGAATGTACTACAACATAAATGATCTTTTCATTATTTTTCCAAAACTAGTAAACATAATACACTAAAAAGTTATACAAATATATATAAAATATACCAGAAAAATTACCTTAATGAAGGTATGCCAATCATGTGTTTTCATCCCTGACCCAAATTCACCTTTCTTTGTTATGATATTGTTTATGTTCGAAAAAAATCCTGTGGGAAATTGAATTTTTCATATGACTTCTTTTATAGCATTGCTTTGTTGCTCTGTTAATAACCAAGGAAGGGTGCTTATATTAATTTGGTCTCCATCACTATTTAATTGAATGACATTTTTCATTACATGATTGGCTTCTGAATGTCACTACAAATTTTGACAATTTTTTCTTTGTCATGCCCTCCATCCAATATTTTCCATAATGTTTTTGTTATATTCTTTTTGATATGCATTGTATCAAACAAATGCACAATTTTTAGTTGCTCATAGTAGGGCAACCTACTAAATTGTCTAGGATAACTTTTCAGTCCCTGTGGAAGTCGGCCATTAATGCCTTGACGACCTTCATGAAGCATATAAGTTAAACAAATTAACGAAAATCATTGTCAATTATAACATGAGTAAACAAACACAATATAAAAATATAAATTCCAAACATATCATATATGATAGATAAACAATTTGATATGATGTATAACCTTGACGATTAATTCTATTATATTCCAACTTCCATAGGCGAGGTGTCATTCTTTTGTGGTTTTGATGTAGTCTCTTCTTTCCCATTGAAAAGATGTTTTTCAGTAGTTTGATACTTATGATTTATGTGGAGGAAGTGCATATACTCATCAAACAGCTACTTTTCTAAACTTGTTGAACGATGAGATTTCATCTTTGGACCACAAATTGGGTATGCAAATTTTCCCTTTGTTTGAAGACCTGCAAGATCATATATAATTGGATTAAATATGTCAATTTTTATAATTATATATAATGAATAGATTATTTAAAAAACATGCATGATATCTACTTCATAAAATTAAATATCGTTAAAGTGCAGTCGAATGTTATAACATTCCACAAAAATGTGTTAGCCCTACGGCATCATGAATTGTCCATACAAGCATTGCATGGAATTGAAATTGTCTTTGTCCTATTGGTCTAGAGACGTCATACATAATGACGCCATTTCATAACTTTAGTAACTCGTCAATAAGAGGCTCGATATAAACATTCATATCTTTAACTTGGTACTTACCTAGTTGAATGAACATAAACAAATGTACATAATTATTATAACCATTTTACTGCAATATATATAAATCAATGTACATGACTATTAAATGAAAAAAAATATAAGTCATTATGCAACAAATAAGACAAATGAGATGCTACTACGTTAAAGAAAATTGATGTAAAAAAATACCTGGAACAATCATTGCCAACATTGTGTGCTCCCTCTTTATTGACATCCATGGAGGAATGATATTGTTGATAACAAAAATAAGCCATGCTAAGTAAATAGATCTCAGCTATCCAAATGGATTGAGACCGTCTGCTGCCAATGAAAGCCTGAGATTACGAGGTTCTTCTTTAAAGTGTGGCCATTTTTCCTCCATGTCCCTAAATGCATAACCATCCACAGGCATTTGAAGAATTTCATCTCCACTTCTATTCCATGCATGGTAATCCATAAATTGCGCTAAGCTTTCACACCTAAATAATAATTGCATACGTGGAATAATGGGAATATAACGAAGAACCTTGCGAGGCACCTTTTTTGTTAGTTGATCTATTTGATATCTACTGATATGACATTCTGGGCATTCTGTTGCAAATTCATGTTGTTTATGATTTATAATATGATCATTGGGACATGCATCTATTGCTTGATACTCCACTCCAATATCTTTCATAATGGTAGATAAATCTCGGTATGAGCGAGGTAAAATATTTGATGGTGGTAACAAAAATTCACCTATCAATCTACAACAAAAAAATAATTTGTTAATATAAGAATATTAATGGTACATATTTCATCCTTTATTTACTAGTGATGAACTAACAACAAAAATAGATGAAAAAGATGACATATATGACATACCTTAACATCTGTGGGATTGCTATGTTGGATAAACCATTCATAACCTTCAATTTCACCAGCAACAATACAATAGAGAGACGAGTTGTTTGGGAGCCTTCATAAAGGGGCTCATATGCCTTCTCAAGTATAGGAAAATCATGAACATCATCAAAGTTATCTCGATCATCACGATTAGCTGCGCCACTAAATGTGTCATGGATCAATGTATTTGTACCATCATCTTCAACTGTGTTTTCTGGCGCATGATTATCTTCTTCCATAGAATCATTAACTTCATCTTCGATATTCATAGCTCCATGTTCCTCTGCTTGCAAAACCACATTCTTCGGGTCGTGATAATCCATATCATGTGCCCTAGGGTGCCCCACCTTTATAATAATGATCAACACAAATAAACCATGATCATGATTAAGTGATTTTTTATATATATAAAAAATGTTAAAACAATATAAACATTTACAAATTTAATCAATATAAAGACATATAATGAACATCTTACCAATGGACGATAATCATGGCCCCCTTCAACATGACCATGCTACCTACAATGTTTCTCAGCTATTGTGATTAAAAGTATTCTTGTCTTTAAGCCCTTGAAATTATTGCAAGGAAAATAGCATTTCCCATCACCCTTTCTTTTCAATCTAGCCCACAATCTAGCAAGTGTCTCTTCATTTGTTCTGCACTAATATTATCTAACATGATTTTTCTTTATCAAGCTTGAATATTTAGATCTTCAAAAAATATCAAACTCACACTCC
Source organism: Sequoia sempervirens (assembly GCA_007258455.2). Lineage (NCBI taxonomy): Eukaryota > Viridiplantae > Streptophyta > Pinopsida > Cupressales > Cupressaceae > Sequoia > Sequoia sempervirens. The sequence continues at coordinate 492,643,580 of VDFB02058242.1, forward strand.
AATAATTTTTAATCATAGACAGGTAACAAAATCTAATAATTATGATATTTTGCACCAAAAAAATTTGGCCTATAACCTCCACAAACTATCACAAGTATAGCAAATTCACAAGTATAGAAAAACACTGTCACAAGTATAGATAAATTATCGAACTCACTTTTATTTATTAAAAAAATTCATCGGAACCCCAATGAATGCTAACCATATACCCATTAGCCCACAAATTAAGGAGGCTAACCATATGTCATCCCACAAATTGATGGTAAGTGTATGTCGAAATAGCAACAAAAATCACGGAGCGCCACAATTTCAACGAACGTTAGGCATAATTTAAAAAAAAAATTGAAAATTTCACATTAAATACATAGGTACCCGATGATACATCTAATTATACATATTTCATCGAAAATTTTCTTCATATTTTGCAGTCAAATGAGTTAGTGTTACAATGTATAAGCTTATAATATTTTTTCCCCTATTTACAGTGAACACGGTTATAATATTTTTTCCTCTATTTTTAATGATATATATTTTCTTTATAGGATTCTATTGATTCTGGATGCCCAAAATAATTTGACACGGTTTGAAATTTGATGTCTTCAATACACAAGTCACAAGGATTAACACTCCAAAAAGCTACAATTGATATAGGATTCACTAAAAGACCCAGACTGACATTTGTAGCAATTTCATGTGTAAAGTCTTTCAAAGGACTACAAATTATGCCGCCCCTCACATATGATAGATATGAAAAAATGAAGAAAGGAAAACAACTAGCAAAGAGGAAAGCAGAACAAGAAAGGTTGAAAGCCCTAGAAATCAATTAATTTGAAAACTATTGCTAAATTAATCATGTATTTACCATTTTATTCTTCAATGCAATGTGTTTAATTGTTATTTCTATTTTTCGTAATGACTTTATTAAATTAAATAAACCTTTCTTGTAATATGTAAATGCTCTATATTTTCCAATAGTGGCATGGTGTGATGGTTATGTTGCTATGTTTTTATTCTTTCCATCAAGGTTCCAACCCCATTAGGGTGTGATTGTTGAGAATTTATATTGGGGATGAGGCCGCACATTTGTGATGGAAAAGGCTTGGTCAATGTTTATTACAATATTTTGTAACATGCCCAAAAAAAGTCTCAGACAGATTACTTAAATAAGTTGTTCATAAACCACGAAATTATCTTTTACATCAACCCCGTAATTTGCGAACTCAATTTGATGCTGCAAAAAATGAAACGAGTGAATATGGGTGTTTTGTTTATATGTTTATATATGTTGTTTGTTTTAATTTTAAAAAGTTAAAAAGGAAAGTCACCTTCAACACATGATGTTTCTACCAACAACTGCTCTGGCGTTTTGTCTAGTACCATTGCTCTTCCAAAGATTTTTATTGTACATTTGACAAATTCCATCCTTAGATGCCTTAAATCCTTAAAATCCTTACATTCCTACCAATAAGAACACTGAAAACCATGGCTTTATCTTTACGCTATATATGTGAAGTTTGGCATTAAAGTATTTCCTTGCAATATTTTGCACAGGCAGCTCGAAATTATGGTGACATTTTATCGAAGAAAGGACAACTCACTAATTAATATTCATGTGCGTAACTTTATGTCCAATCCTTGAGTTGTTTTCCTAATGGTGCCATGATCCTTACCCCTTTAATTAGAATATCTTAAACTAGATATTGATTGCGTCAATATTTTCTAATTATTAATTTTTAGAAAATAATTGTCATTATTATTTTTTTTTTTAAAGATATACTTTGAAATGCACACTTAAATAAAAATCAAAGATAACATGACAAAAAAAATCACTTTTCCAACTACTACTATTTCTTTTGACTAATTGTTAGGACCCATTACATTTGAAAATTTTAATTTAAGCAACTTATTGAAATCCTCTACTTTCTAGTTTGACAATAATATTTGCTCTTGTGAAATCTCTCTTGACAAATCTCTAGAAAACCTTTAGTTGATTTGAGAAAATAACCTTGTATTTATAGGTATATATCCTTAATTTCCCCAAGCTATACCTCCGAAAATCAAATGAACTGCACCATACCAAGGTTATACCTCTGACAACTTTGATAAGGCACCACAAAAATATGAACTTCGATCTTCATAAGGCTAGCAAGTTGTGTTATGCTAAGAACTCATGAACAAAATGCAAATAAGTTAAAACATATTCAAAGGGGTTTTTCTTAGTTCATGTAAGGTCTCTCCTTAGGGAACATCATACCTAATGTCTCCAAGAGAGCACTAAATGAGGATAAAAGATTCACAACTTAGGGAATTCCAACCATAGTATTACCACTAAGAGGAATATCATATGCTCACATAGGTTGCAATCTTGAAGGGAATCATAGAGACAAAGACAACTACCAATAACTATTGCTACCAAGAGAGATACAATGAATGCTACCTAAGTGGACCATTCATTCTAGAAAAAAATTCATGTATGAAAACATAGGTCCATGAGTCAATACATGGACCATTCAATTCGTGGACCCGTACTACCTAGATGAAACAACACCGCCTATGCAAAAATATATTATTTTGTTGATACAGTTTGATAGTTGACAGTTGTCGTTGCACACTCACAATTTAACTCCTCGTTCTCGCTCTATATTTTGCAAACAGTCTTATCTAGTTGAGGGGAAACTCTCCTCCTCCCCTTTTCACCGCAGGTGAGGGCTTCTTGTCTCTCCATCTTTCCAGAGCATAACAACATGTTGGTTCTAACGAGAATTGCGAATTCAAGAATCAATAGAGTCACAAGATCAAAAGTGAAATGGTAGAGACCAAGGGAGAACTAGATCAAGCTAAACTTTGATAGGGCTTCCAAGCGTTATGCTCAATGAGTAGGAGGGGGAGGAGCACTTCGAGATCATAGAGCATATACTTTGGTTGTGTGTGCAAAAGCCTATGAACATAAGTCGAGTTTATATGCCGAAGCAAAAGCATTACTTACTGGCATCCAGCGTGCTGCAGAATATGGATGCACAAGCTTAGAAATCGAAGGAGATTGTATGAGTTTTGTGAACCTTGTTAATGATGAAAGCTGTGTGAACATGGAAATTTTTTATCTAATTTAGGAAGCACAACTACTCTATAAAAAATTCGATGATTTCAAATGTAAACATATTTACAAAGAAGGAAACCACTTAACAGATGTTATGGCGCAAATAAGCACACGTCTTGTACCTAGAAGGAAGATTTTCAAGACCCAATTTTTTCCCAAAGAGGTGATATTTTTGGCCCAGAAAGAGAGAGCTCATTAGTCATTCATTTGCTCGTGCTAAAGGGGTCTGATTTAAAAGCTATATACACAAAGTTCTTCTAATGCATACAATGTAATATTGAATTCAAAATGCCCCTTGGTATTGTAGCATTGTATTACAGTAAGAAAATAAATGAAATGTATAGCCACACTATGGAGGGAATGATAAATATTGCCAACATAATTTCTATATGCTAGTTTCAATGGTAGTGCTGTAGGCAACAAACACATGACAATAATAATTGAGATATATTATATATTATCATAGTAATAGTTTTTTAAAATATAATGTTTAAGATATATCCTAAAATGTACTATATTTAAATATATAATGTATATAATCATAATATTGAGCATTTACATTTAATTTTTTAATAAGAGGAGTAAAAACTTTTCACTCGAAGGTATAAACCGATGAGGTCACAAATGTGCAGCCTCATCCCCAATATAAATTCTCAACAATCACACCCTAATGGGGTTGGAATCATGATGGAAAGAATAACAACATAGCAACATAACCATCGCACCATGCCACTATTGGAAAATATAGAGCATTTATATATTACAATAAAGGTTTATTTAATTTAATGAAGTCATTACGAAAAATAGAAATAACAATTGAACACATTGCATTGAAAAATAAAATGGTTAAAACATGATTAATTTAGCAATTTCTTTATCAAATTAATTGATTTCTAAGGCTTTCAACCTTTCTTGTTTTGCTTTCCTCTTTGTTGTTTTCCTTCATTTTTCATATCTATCATATGTGAAGGGTGACATAATTGTAGTCCTTTGAAAGAATTTACACATGAAATTGCTACAAATGTCAATCCTGGTCTTTTAGTGAGTCATATATCAACTATAGCTTTTGGAGTGTCAATCCTTGTGACTTGTGTATTGAAGACATAGTATTTCAAATCGTGTCAAATTATTCGGGCATCCAAAATCAATATAGTCCTATAAAGAAAATATATACCATTAAAAAAAGGGGAAAATATATTATAATCTTGTCACTATAAATAGGGAAAATTTTATTATAACCTTATACACTATAAATGGTCAAATCCCTACTATCATCAGTCTTTTGTATTTGAACAAGAGTTTTCTCAAAACTGAGCACCTGTTGTTCACTATTATTATAATTTTTAAATCTATTATTAATTAGGGTTAAACTACTGTTGGCATGTCGCCATGTACTAAATGGAAAATGCTTAGTAAACCCTCTTTGGTGGTCAAAGTAGTTTAAAATTGCATCGGGTAGACATGTCAAAAAAATTATTTCAAAAAGGAAGAGATCTCTTCATTTAAAAAACAAAACTTGTATGAAAATGAAAATCAAGAAATTATAATTTTCTGAAAATTTGAAAATATATTACATGTTTTTAATACCTTGATTTTGGTTGTGAAATTCTGTAAATCTCCTTCGTGTGAAAATCTGCAAATGCCCTTCGCGATCTTCCTTGCTACAATCAATCAATCTGCTGTGATGAATTAATGGGAATTGCATTGTATTTATAAGCAAATTACAATGTTTTTTTTTAGATTTTTTCTTTTTTGATTTTAAAATTTCAAATTTTTTCTAATTTTAAAATTTGATTTTTTTAGAAATATGAATAAGAAAATTTCCAAATACATAAAAAGATACTAAATTCATGTTTTTAAATTTTAAATTTTTGATTTTTTTTTTTATAGGTAAACGCTTTTGACTGGAGTTTTGAACCAATGAGGCCACATTCGGGGGACCTTATCCTCCTCATTCATCTCTCCTCTTCCTCTCCTCTATCTCCTCTAATCCTCCTCTCCTCCAACTCCTCCATCTCCACTACCTCTTTCCTCCTCTCCTTCTCTCCTCCATCTCCTTTCTTCCATCTCTTCTCTACCTCCTCTCTTATTTTCCTCTAGCTCCTCTAGCTCCTCCATCTCCACTCCTCTCCTCCTCTCCTCTATGCCCCTCTCCTCTTCTTCCTTATCTCCTTTCCCCTCCTCATTCTCCTCCACCTCACATCCTTCATCTTCTCCTCTCAGTCTCCTCTAGCGCACCCCTACACGTCAACCTCCTTCTACAACTGCCTCCCGCTACCTTTCACCACACTCCTCCCTCCATCCTTCTTCCTATAGTCTGTCGCCACATTCCTCCTGCCAACCTCCAGTTGCAATCTGTTGGGGGATTGCACACCATTCTCCATCACACCAACATACTGCCTTTGACCCTGCAACCAAATCTGCAACGTCCACTATCCACCTCTTTCGTCAGTTTTTTCTACCACTAACTCCACCAGCAACCATATTCCGTTGTTCGTCCCACCATCCATTGGTGGGATTTGAACACCTGACATATTGATACTACTGCATGCAACCTGTTGTTGCACTACGGGGTCATCCCTTTAAATTTTTTATTTTTAATTTAGGGTTTTTTCTAAATAAATAATTAGGTAGAAAGATATTTATGGATTTGTTTTTTGATTTTTAGTAAATCTTTTTTTATATATATTTTAAGAAATTTTCATTTTTATATAAAAAGATACTAAATTTATGTTTTGAAATTTTTTATTTTTTATTTTTAATCTAGATATTTTTCTAGATAAATAATTAGATATATTTTTAGAAAGATATTTATGGATTTGTTTTTTGAAATAAAATTTCATTTTTACATAAAAAGATACTAAATTCATGTTCTTAAATTTTAAATTTTTGATTTATAATCTAGGAATTGTTCTAAATAAATTAAAAGATAGAAAGATATTTATGAATTTGTTTTTTTATTTTTAGTAAATCTTTTTTATATATATTTTAAGAAATTTTCATTTTTACATAAAAAGATACTAAATTTATGTTTTGAATTTTTTTTAATCTATTATTAATTAGGGTTTAGGGGTTAGTTTTTTTAATATTAGTAAGATACTATTTTTTTTGTTGTCATTTTTATGTTGTTTTATTTTGGATTTTAGTATTTTAGAAACATGTCTATGAATTTTTTAAATCAAATCTATTTAAAATCTTATAATTTAAATATTAATATGAAAATGTAATTAAACATCTATTTAATTTATTATTAATTAATTAATTAACAACATTACATTTAAATATTTAATTAAACATTTATTTAATCTATTATTATTTAATTAAATTTAATGTTTTTTTTAATTTTCTATCAATACTATTATAATTTAATAGTTAATTAACATTAAATAAAATACATTTAATTAATAATATTATTTAATTAATCTTTTTTAAATTTTTTAAAGAATGATAATATTATATTAATACTATATCAATATTGAATAGTATTAATTCTTGAAGAAATAGTCCTTTTTAATTTTTAAAATTCTCCAATAAAATGTATTTAATCAATAATAGTATTAAATCTACTTAATTAATAATATTATTTAATTAATCTTTTTAATTTTTTTTAAAATGATAATATTATATTAATACTATATCAATATTAAATAGTATTAATTCTAGAACAAATAGTCCTTTTAAATTTTTAAAATTCTTCTAAAATTTGAAATTTTTTGTTTTTCATTAATATTCTAATATAATATTCATGATTTAATAATAATACTATATAATATTATATTAGTATTAATTTTTCTAAGAAATAGTCCTTTTTTAAATTTTCCTAAAATTTTGTCTTTTTTGTTTTTTTTGTGACAGATGTGCTAACCTCTTATAGGGGTCGTGCTTCCATTGTAGGGTTACGCCTCTCAGCATAATAATTTTAAATCTTATGGAAAATACCTCCTAATTATCAACTAATGAGATAAAGGGACTCTATAATGAATGGTTCATAAGGAACAACACTTGCTTATTTTTTCAAATGGATAGAAAGCTATGTGGGATTGATTTTGGAGGAAATTCCATGATTAAATGTGCTTGACTTGGAGTAGTGGAATGGATGACCTACTAAGAAGTCCCAATGCTTCACCCATGTGAGCATAACCTAGATGCAATGAGCTCTAAATGGGCCATTTATTCTTATAATGAGTGATTCATGTTGGAAAGAGGAAAAAGGAAACTATGATTTGGATATTTGTACCCTAATACCCCTTTTGTGGTATATTTATACCCCAGAGGATAGAGTGAGAAAAGAGTAATTGCAGAAGGTAAAACTAGATCAAAATCTATTCCATATATACCATTAAGAAGAATCCCATTCATCCATCCATAACGCATATATTTAATAATCTTTATATCTCCCTAGGTTGAGTGCAAAAATATGGGGGGCCAAAAATTGGGCATTCCACTTTTCGGTCCCAAAAAAGAGAAAATGTGAGTGCATTATAATAAAACACAGTTTCGTTATGGTTTGGTAGTGATCGAGCCTAGGCTTGGTCATTACCAAGCCATAATGCAAGCATGTTATAACACACATATTTATGGTTTGGACATAACATGAGTATGTTATAACGTGATCATGGTATGATATTTCTCATAATGTCAGCACATTCTAATGCACTTGTGTTATATTTTTCAATAATATCCTCACCTAATGCACCCAGTACCAGCCAAACACAACTAAACAATGCAATAATGAATTTAAGAGATGTTGAAGGTATTAGTAGGAAAAGAAAAGAAACAAGTCACATTCCTTAAAAATATTGTGTCCATGGTGACTTAAGGAAACATGCTCTATTCCCATTGAATCACTATTATTATCTTCCAAATTTCTATATCAACTAAATATACACCAAGGAGGATGCCTAGGTGTAACACTTTTTTTAAGAGAAGGCTTGTCCAACCTACTTTGATGGGATATATTAAGAGAGATAAAGAATGCACACCTCAAAAAACTAGTTATCCTTCCCCCCAATCTTGGAGACAAAGACAACCACCAAGAACTATCATGTTACTACCAAGAGAGATATGGTTGCACCTAAATATTGTACCAGCATGAATGGAAATGAGCAAGACACATAAAGCTACTAATGCAACATAGTGATGAGCAACATGATAGGATGAGGATCATTATCAATTTTAGAGAAAACAAGTGCATCAACACAAGGAAGAGCACCACAATCAGTAAGATGTTGAATTTTATCACTCAAATCTTTACATTCATTAGTAGAATGACCATAAACTCTATGATATGCACAAATGAACTTTTGTTGTAAAATTTCTTTCATGTTCTTGGAGGGAGAGATATCAAGTGATCTCAAAGAAGTCTCGACAAGATACTCTCTTGATCAATAGCAGAAGATGTTTCTTTATTTTATGGCAAAGATATCTCTTGCTTAGTACAAGGTGTCATACATACACAAGACTCTTTAGATTGTAAAATTTTGTACTCTCCCTTAAAGGAGGGTGTCACGTAAAAGTAGCAACCTAACCATAACCCTAAATCTATTTGTACCATAACCCTTTGTAATTGAACCCTAATTGTAACCCTAACTTGACCCTAACACTAATTGTACCATAACCCTTTGTAAAGTTTGAACCCTAATTTTATTGTGTAAGAATTGGCTATGAAGGTAGCCACCCAAGATCTAGAGGTCTAATAGAAAGCACAAGCATAAGAGAGATAGAAACAATATGACAAGAATAGATTGTATTTTTCCAATAATGCAAAATAGAATGTAATGAGCAAAAGTACATAGGAGACCCCTTGGTTATATAGCCAAGGTGAGTACATAGAAGGGCATAAGATTATGACAAGTGTTGTAGTCTTATGACATGAGACAACTGTGAAAAGCTATCACTCCACCTAAAGTGGAAAAGTGATAATGTCAAAATCACCACAAATGGTGGATCACCCACAAAAGGTGGAGAGGTAATCACATGATGTGTCCATGAAAGGTGGATGTGATAAAGTAATAACATGATAAGTCCACCAAAAGTGTAAATTCTCCAACTACCTCCTATGTGGTCCCTAATTAAACTTAACTAAGGTGTAATCATGACCTAGGACAAGGTACAACACTTTTAATTACACCAACCACCCCCCTTAAGTGCAACTTAGGGAGAATGTACACAAAAGAAAACAATGAAAGATGGGTCCCGACAACTAGGCCATGCTAGGTACCCATGTACAAATGTAAAGAAATCTCTCATAAAGCGGATAAAAGGAGAAAACCACGTGGGAAAAAACTCCCCTTCAAAAGAGAGAAACAAAACAAAAACTGCACTCAAAAGGATGAGAAGGGAAAAACCTCGAGTGAGGAAAAATCCCCCCCCAAAAGAGAGAATGAAAAAGTCAAGTGACCTCCTCAGAGGAAACATCCTGCACCCCCAAGAGAGCTCGCAAATGATGATATATACTCTTAGTGAAGGGTTTGGTGAAGATATTTGTGACATGCTCGATGATAGGACAATACTGCAAATCAATGACCTGCTCCTGTATCAGTTTTGGAATGTAGTGCATATGAATCTCGATGCATCTGGTCCTTTGATGGTGAACCTAATTCTTCAAGATCTGGATGGCACTCTGATTGTCACAATGAATGACTGTAGGATGTGGAATAGTGAATCCAAACTCAGTGAGAATATTCTGAAGCCAAATAGCCTTAGTAGAGGCATTAACATCCCCTTGATACTCAACCTTAGTCGAAGAAAGAGCAATAGCATGCTACTTATTACTCTGCCAACAAATGGGGCCAAAACCAAGATGAAAGTTGTAGCTAGAAGTGGAATTATGATCATCAAGATCACCAGCCCAATCAAAATCTATATATCCCACCAAGGTAAGTATTGTACCTGCTTCATAGTGAATCCCATGATGATGTGTACCCTGTATGTAATGCAAGATGCATTTGGCTGCTTTCCAATGAAGCTCATGTGGTTATTGGATAAAGTGGGAAACCATGCCAACTATAAAGGAGATATGAGGGCATGTGTGAGTCAAGTAGATGAGACTCCCAATAAGCTAACGATACAAAGTGGCATCAACAAGTGGAGTAGAACACTTAGCCTCAAGCTTCACTCCAGAAAGAAACGGAATCGAAGCAGGCTTACAATCAGCCATGTGAAACTAAGCTAGAAGATCAAGATCATACTTGGGTTGAGAAAGAGAGATCCCAGAAGTTGACTATGTAATCTCAATCCCAATAAAATAGTGCAAAAGGCCCAAGTCAGTCATAGAAAATCAATCCTGCAAAGCTGATTTGACACTACCAATGATGGATGAGGTACTCCCTGTAATGATCAATTCATCAACATAGAGCACAAGTAGCAAGTGAGAGTCATCCTATCACAAAATGTAGACATTCAAATCTGAATGACACTTGGTGAATTCTGCTAAGAGAAGAAAGGAATCCATCTTGGCATACCAAGCCCTAGGGGCCTGTTTGAGGCCATAGATAGACTTCCTCAATCTACAAACCAAAGAAGAATCTTGTATGAATCCCTACGGATTCTCCATGTAAATCTCCTCATGAAGATCCCCATGAAGAGATGCACTCTTCATATCCATTTGATGTACAACACAACCATGAGTTGCAGCAATAGCAAGTGTCAAGCGAATGGAGTTCATCTTAGCAACAAGTGCAAAGGTCTCTGTATAATCAGCAACTGGAACCTATGAGAAACATTTTGCCACAAGCTGAGCCTTTTATTTATCCACACTTCCATCTGTTTCATACTTGGTCCGATAGATCCACTTACATCAAACCATCTTTCTCCCTTTTGGGAGTGGAACTAAATCCCATGTGTGGTTCCTCATCAAGGAACTATACTCTTCCTCCATTATTGAATCCCACTCTAGAACTCCTGATGCTTCCTTGAAGCATTGTCGATCAAAAGCACTAGCAATAAAAGCATGTGCAAAATCCTAATGTTTTGACCGAGTCCTTTGAGTATCTAAAGGATCCCCAACAAGAGAACCTGTTGACTCGATATTTTGTCGAGCCCAATGAGGTCTAGTAGGAGATGAAGGACGAGGCTCCTCAACTGCAAGTGGACCCTGTGAAGGTGTGATCCTGCGAGTCGGAGTTGAGGGAGAATCATCATCTGAGTCACTATCATCACTTTCCACTATGGAGGAAGGAAGAGGAGGATTAGAGGCCAAGCTAGGAGATCTTTCCTGAAAGTGAACACTCCTCTCAATGAATAGCTCATGTGTCTCTGGATCCAAAATTCTATATGCCTGACACCTTTAGGATATCCCACAAAGATGCAAGGCCTACTTTGAGGTTACAATGCCTTGCGCTTCTCTGAAGGTATGCATGCCCAAGCTGGACAACCAAAAACTTTGAAGTGTCTCACAACTAGTTTTCTACCACACCAAGCCTCAAAAGGAGTCATACCCTTCAAAGCCTTTTTGGGAACCTGATTTTGGATGTGAGTGGCACGACTAATAACTTCTGCCCAAAATTGAGGACCAAGAGAACGAGCATTAATCATGCAGCTAGCCATCTAGGTTCCTATTCTTCCTTTCAACAACACCATTCTATTGTGGAGTGTAGGAAACTGAATGGTGAAGATCAATCCCCTGAAGAGTACAAAATTCCTCAAGTCTATTGTTCACATATTCCCTTCCATTGTCAGTGTGAAGAATCTTGACTTACTTCCCTGATTGCTTCTCAACATGAGCCTTGAAGGCTAGAAATCTTTCAAACACTTCACTCTTGTAAACAAGAAAATAGACCCAAGTGAAACAGGAGTAGTCATCAAAGAAGGTGAGGACATAGCGGGCCTTGCTAAATGATGGCACTGGAAATGGACCTGCTACATCACTATGAACCAATTGAAGAACTTCTAAAGCTCTCCAAGACTTCCCTTTGTCAAACTTCTCTTCTAGATGCTTACCCAAGGAACAACCTGAACATACACCTTCAGAAAATGTTATTCGAGGGAGTCTTGTAACCATATCCTTGGAGCTAAGTTGCTGAAGACAGCGGTAATTGAGATGTCCAAACCGTTCATGCCATAGCTTACTTTTCGAATTTGAATAAGTGAGCAAGGTTGTAGAAGGAGACTTAGGCACAAAGTGGGAAAATGAGTAAATTCATGTGTTGTGATTGGCTTGTCCCATTGCAACCAAGGCATCATCCTTAAGTTCTTTGACCACAACTGAATTTGGTAGAAACTCAAATTTCTTGCCATCTCCTAAGTGAGTGATTTGGTAGATTGAAAGAAGATTGGAACTCAAGTTAGGAACATAGAGAACATTCTCAAATGTTTCATTATCCATGACAACCGAACCTTCTCCTTCAACTTCCACTTGACTATTATCTCCTATGAAGATGTGAGGTACCTTAGATGGCTCCAAAGAAGAAAACTGCTCCCTTGTAGAACCCATGTGATGAGTGGCACCTGAGTCAAGTATCCATTGTTGTGAAGAACCTGAAGTAGCCACAAATGCTTTCCCTTTTCCTTTTGATTGTGAGGAAGTGGAAGGAGATAAATCCTTCTTCTTGTAGGCAGATGGAAAATTGATGTTGTTCTTCTTGATGATGTTTTTCAACTCATCAATTTTCTTAGTGTGGCAGTGATGCTCATCATGACCAGCTCTCTTGCAATATGAACAAGTTGTTCTCTCCTTCTTGCTTGAATTTCTTTTCTTGGGAAAAGATGAATTTCCTTGTTGTGGAGAAGATGATTATGCTTTATCTTGTTGTGTCTTTGGCTTAGATTGCTTATGCTTCTTGTTGGAACCCTTTCCTTGAGTCCCTTGATTCCCTTGATTAGCCACCAAATCTTTGGAATCTTAAGACTTGAGAACCCCCATGCTTATCAAATTTTCTTGTTCTAGCATCAACATTTATGCGAATGCATCAAATGAAGGCATAGTGAAAGAACTAGCCACTATCAAGCGATGGGTTTGGAAGCTAGAAACAAATGCTACATATTCTAATGGAAGTTTTCCCAACAAATTGTAGACCAATTGTGCATCCTTCTTGTCAATGCCACAACCCTTAAGTTGTGCTCTTAGCTCATTTTCCTTAGTGACATAGTCTTGGATTGTATCAAAATTCTTGGGATTTAACATTGTGAGATCATTGTCAAGCTGATAACCTCTAATCTCATCAACTTGGCCATACAATTGACCAAACTTTTCCCAAGCCTCTTTAATTGTTTTACACTTTTCAATTTGAAAGATGAGATCTTTTGATACATATTTCCTTAAAGTTCCAAGAGCCATAGTATTTTTAGTGAGCCAATCCATATGAGCAATAGGATCAGATGGTGCAACAACAGTTCCATCAATATAATGAGTTAATCATTTTTCCATTAACTTACTCCAAGCATCAATTTTCCAAGAAGCATAGTTATGTGGAGTTAACAAAGGAAACTTGGGAGAACCCATAGCAGCAAAATTTGAAAGAGAACAAGATAGAGAGAGAGGCACAATCACACAAGAAACCCCCCCAAATTCACTCAATCAAAGAACCCCCCCCCCAAAAAAAAAGATGATTTGACACTTTATACTTAGTGCGTGTACAATGGCCACTTATAGGCCAGGAAAAGTGGAATTCTAATTTTTGATGTGTTAAAACTACCTTTAGTAGGATAAAGTGGACTCAAATGATTGATACAAAAGACCAAACTGAGATCTTAGCTTTACAAATGCCAAAACAAGCCAAAAATGACCAAGTGCTAAAAGTACAATTTATGATCACAATTAATACAAATTGATAGTACCACTATGAATTTTAGAAAAAATCATGCACTTTAAAAAAAATGGCACGTAAAAAGGAGTTTGTATGAGTCTGAATGGAGCCCCAGAAGTTACAAAAATGGTGACAATTCAAGAACACCTATAAAAAATTGGATTTTCTAAAGAAACCAAGCATCAAAACTCGAAATTGATTGCACCAACACATAGAGCATGAAAAATTAGCCAAAATTTAAAAAAAATTGAACCAAAAAAGGCCTCAAAATGACCTAGATATCTGCATTTGAAGTTGAACTGCAAATTCAAAAGCTTCAACGATGAGGGGGTCTGATTTTTCAAGAGGATGCTGACGCAATACTAATGTCAGAAATAGAGAGCTTAAATTTGATGCTCGTATGCCCGTCACACGCTATAGAGGATTAAAATTGACTGTTGGGAGGCTGTCACTAACACCGTCAAAATTGCTTCCCAGAATATTCTTCCCAGACGTCGATATATGCTTTCGCCATCATGGGATCTTTTGGATGGAATATGCTTTCTCCAGCTACTAGAATATGCTTTCCCCAGTTAACGGAATCTATTTTTTGTACGCTACTGAATTTTTACCATCGGTTTGATTTAAATAGATAGCCAAAAATTTTAACCATCCCTGACTTTTTAAGACTGTCACTGATTTTTGTGTATGGGACAGCAAGGGCCCCGGCTAGAGGCCATGTGGATTCCACTGGCCACCTTTGGGTACAGTGTACACTGCCTCTACGCAGGGTTTGTAGTACCCTACATATGCAGGGTACACAGATATTTTTTTCTTTTGATTTTTATTTAAAACAAACTTTATACAAATACAAAAAAACTGCAAAAAAAAAATGATTTTTTTGTTTTCTTAGAAATATTTTAATGCAGAAAAATGATTTTTTTGTTTTTTTAAAATAATAAAAATCATACCTGACTGTAATAATGGTTGGGTCATACGGCTCAGCCAACAAAAAAAAAATTCCTCGATGGACAACTTTATTCAAATTCGACAATTTGGTAGTCGATTTAGAGGATTTTGGACCTTCTGAGCACGATGGCGATGTCCTTTTTGGTTGAAAATGTTCTGAAGTGATAGCTAGCTCCTAGATCTGGAAACCACCTTCAATCTTCAAACCCTTGTAGATTTGGCCTCCAATGTCCAACTAGACAAAACAAAAGGCAAATCTGACTATCCCGGACACTCTAGACACAATGGTGAGCTCAGATCTGATGCAACAAGCTCCCAAAATGCACCTGCAATACAAGGCCAAAAATGGAACCCTTCCAAAATCTCTCCAAAATGACAATCCAAAGGCACTCCAATAGCTCTGATACCATGTAAGAATTGACTATGAAGGTAGCCACCCAAGATCTAGAGGCCTAATAGAAAGCACATGCATAAAGAGAAATAGAAACAATATGACAATAATAGATTGTATTTTTCCAATAATGCAAAATAGAATGTAATGAGCAAAAGTACATAGGAGACGCCTTGGTTATATAGCCAAGGTAAGTACATAGAAGGGCATAAGATTATGATAAGTGTTGTAATCTTATGACATTAGACAACTATGAAAAGCTATCACTCCACCTAAAGTGGAAAAGTGATCATGTGAAAATCACCACAAATGGTGGATCACCCACAAAAGGTGAAGAGGTAATCACATGATGTGTCCATGAAAGGTGGATGTGATAAAGAAATAAAATGATAAGTCTACCAAAAGTGGAAATTCTCCAACTACCTCCTATGTGTTTCCTAAGTAAACTTAACTAAGGTGTAATCATGACCTAGGACAAGGTACAACACTTTTAATTACACCAACATATTGTAACTATAATTAAAACATAGCCTTAACCTTAACCCTAATCTTAATTGTAACCCTAACCCTAAGCCTAACCCTAGCCCTAACCCTAACCCGTTAATTTGAAAAATATTGCTAAATTAATCATGCATTTACCATTTTATTCTTCAATGCAATGTGTTCAATTGTTATTTCTATTTTTTGTAATGACTTCATTAAATTAAATAAACCTTTATTGTAATATGTAAATGCTCTATATTTTCCAATAGTGGCATGGTGCGATGGTTATGTTGCTATGTTGTTATTCTTTCCATCAAAGTTCCAACCCCATTAGGGTGTGATTATTGAGAATTTATATTGGGGATGAGGCCGCACATTTTTGACCTCATTGGTTTACACCTCTGAGTGAAAAGTTCTACTCTGATGTTACAATTGATGAAAATTCTCTTGATGATATATCATCGCACTCAGAGAAAAATATTTTCAAGAAACTTAGAATAAGACACATTGAATTTGATTCAGATCTCAACCAGATTGTACATGTTGGTCCATCGATCGAAACAGATGAGGGAAATATTATTGAACACACTATGTCGATGGCATCCAAACCACTAAACAAGCAGAGGGAAATGGAGTTAATACAAGCATGGGTGAACAATCCGACTGTAGATCCAACTATGTTAATTGATTGGCCTACTATTGGTGGCTCACCAATAAATGAGTATGTCATAGCATGATTGCTAGATATGGCATTTCCAACATTGTTCCCTGATGGAAAATCTAGTATGTTGGAACCTCGACTCAGAAGAGTACATCTACACGAGTTCATGAAGCATCTACTTCATTATAGAGATAACCGCTTTGGTAATCATCTGAGATTCTGAAATTTCATGATGAATATGATTATGAGACATCGTGCCCAATGTTTGTAAAAAAAAATACGCCTTGAAAATGATCTCTCAGCATATATTATATAGATTATATCTAAGGTATATATGCTAGTTATGCCGAGAGGTGTAACCCTACAATGGCAGCACATGCTCCTATAGGAGGTCAGCACATTCATCACAAAAAAAAACAAAAAATCTAAAAATTTAGGAATCTTAAAAAATAAAATATTTACAAAGAATATAGTACAATTAGTGTCAGGGTCAAGTTAGGGTTACAATTAGGGTTCAATTACAAAGGGTTGTGGTACAAATAGACTTAGGGTTATGGTTAGGTTGGTACTTTTACATTAATTAAATGATTAATATTAGAGTTGGGTTAGAAATTACAGTTTAGAGTTATGATTAAGTATTTAGTTTAGTATTTAGGGTTAGATTTAGAGTTTTGGTTATAGTTGGGATTAGATATGAGATTAGTGTTAGGGCATAGGGTTATAGTTAGGGATTTGATTAGAATTAGGGTAAGGATTATGGTTTATGGTTAGGGTTAGGGTAAGGCTAAGGTTACAATTAAGGTTAATGACCTTAGGGTTACGATTATGGATAATGGTCAGGTTAGGGTTAGCATAAGGGTTAGTTTTTTTAGAAATTTTAGGGTTCTACAATAAAGCTTGGCATTATGATTTAATTCATGTTAGGATTAAGGATAGTGTTAGTGTTAAGGTTAAGGTTACGATTATGGTTAAGAATTTGATTAGGGTTAGAGTAAGGGTTAGAGTTAGGGTTAGGTTAGGGTTGGGGTTAGGGTTAGATTTATGGTTAGGGTTGGGGTTAGGGTTGTGGTTAGGGTTAGCATTTTGGGTTATGATTAGGGATTTTCTTAGGGTTAAGGTTAGGGTAGGGTTATGAGAAATAATTTTAGATTTAGGGTCCGAGTTAGAGTTATGAGAAATAGGTTTAATACAGGTTAGGGTTATGAGAAATAATATGTTTTTTTAATAATAAAGCTTGGGGTGAGGGCTACATTTATGGTACAATGAGGGTTAGAGTTAGTATTAGGGCTCAGCTAGGGTTATGGTTAGTATTTGGGTTAGCTAACAATTACGGTTAAGGTTAGGGTTAGGGTTCATGTAAGAGTTATAGTGGAATCAAGGCTAGAGATAAGGTTAGGGTTAGGGTTAAATAAAATTACAGTTCAATTACAAAGGGTTATGGTACAATTATTAGTATTAGGGTTCAATTAGGGTTATGGTTAGTATTAGGGTTAGGTAATAGTTAGAGTTAAGGCTATAGTTAGGGTTATGGTTAGAGTTATAGTTAGGATCAAGTTTAGAGTTAAGGTTAGGGTTAGGGTAAGGGTTAGGGTTAGAGTTATAGTTAGGATCAAGGTTAGGGTTAAGGCTACATTTCAATTATGGTTATAATAAAATTAGGGTTCAATTACAAAGTGTTATGGAACAATTAATGTTAGGGTCAAGTTAGGAGTACGATTAGGGTTCAATTACAAAGGGTTATGGTACAAATAGATATGGGGTCAAGGTTAGGTTAGAGTTAGGGTTAGGGTTATGGTTATGGTTATGGTTAGCACTAGGATTACAATTATGATTATAGTTAGGGATTTCATTAGGGTTAGTGTTAGGATTAGGGTTATGGTTATTATTAGTGTTAGGGTTTTGAACTCTAATTTTCTAATCCTAACCCTAACATAATGCTAATCCTACTCATTAATATAATTGTAACTCTAATTTTTATCCTATAATCCTTACCCTTACTCTAACCCAATAATTTATCATAGAACCTTAGCCCTAATTGGATAGTAACCTTAGGGTTATTGTTATGGTTAAGGGTTATTTTTATATTTGTCTTAGAGTTGGGGTTAGGATTAGGGTAAGGGATAGGGCTAGGGTTAGGTTTAGGTTTGCATTAGGGTTATTAGAGTGAATGCAACTAATTTTAATAAAAGAAAAAATATTTAGGGTTAGGTTATTAGGGTTGGGGTTAGGGTTCTGGTCATGGTTAGGTTCATGGTTATGGTTATAAGGATAGGATAAAGGTGAGGGTTAGGGTCAAGGTTACGATTTTGAGAAAAAGGGTTAGGTTATTATTCTAGGGTTATGATCAGGTTTAAGATTTGGATTATAGTTTAGGGTGTAGCGTTTATCTTTAGTTTAGGGTTACAATTAGGGTTAAGGTTAGGATGTGAGTTAAAAGGTTAGCACGATACGATTATATTACAATTAGGATCATGGTTTAGGGTTATGTTTATGTTTAGGGTTACAATTAAGATCATGGTTTTGGGTTTTGGGTTTTGAGAAATAGTGTCAAGGTTAAGTTATGGCTAGGGTTACATTAATGAGAAAATGATGGTTTACTATTCAAGTAAGGGTTAGGAATAGGTTTATTGTTAGGGCTAGGGTTAAGGTCAAGGTCAAGGTATGAGTTAATCTTATAATTAGGGTTAGGGTTAGGGTTAGGTTAGGGTTACAATGTTAGGTTTCAAGAAACGGTCTAAATTTAAGATTAAGTCATAGTTGGCTATAATGAACATGAGAAAAAAATAGTCTAATTATTTTTTGTGGGAAAATAATCAACTATGTCTTAAACTTAAATTTAGAGATTCCCTTAAACCCTAACCCTAACCATAAACCTAATCCCAAACCTAACCCTAAGGAAAAAAAATAACCTAACCCTACCCCTACCCATAACCCTAACACTAACCCTAACCCAAACCCAAACCATAACCATAACCCATAGAATATTTTTTCAAAATTCTTTTCTAAAAATCAAAAAATTTAAATAATAAATTATGTAAAATCTAAAAACAAAGATATATTTGTAAAAATATATTATATTAAATAATAATATATTATATTAGATAATAATATAATACATATTTATATTAAAAAATATAATATATTATTATATATTAATATTGATAATACAATATATTATATATTAAAATATATAATGTAGATAATATAATATTTTATATATTAAAATATATAGTAATATTATTAATATTATATATTATATAATGTATATATTATAATAAAATTAAACTTGGGTTTAGGGTTAGGTTTAGAGTTAGGGTCAGGGTTAGGAAAAATAGTGTTAGAATTAGGGTTAGATTAAGGTTTATGGTTTATGGTTGGGATTAGATATGAGATTAGGATTAGGGTTTAGGGTTATAATTAGGGATTTGGTTAGAGTTAGGGTTAAGATTATGCTTTTTGGTTAGGGTTAGGGAAGGGTTAAGGTTACGATTATGGTTAATGGTTAGGTAAGGGTTAGCATGAGGGTTATTTTTTAGAAATTTT
Organism: Sequoia sempervirens; assembly: GCA_007258455.2. Taxonomy (NCBI): domain Eukaryota; kingdom Viridiplantae; phylum Streptophyta; class Pinopsida; order Cupressales; family Cupressaceae; genus Sequoia; species Sequoia sempervirens. The sequence continues at coordinate 492,663,448 of VDFB02058242.1, forward strand.
AGGATTCTACAAAAAAGCTTGGGGTTAGGGCTACATTTATGGTGTACTAAGGTTTAGAGTTAGTATTAGGGTTCAATTAGGGTTATGGTTTATAATAGAGATAGCTTACAGTTACGGTTAAGGTTATGATTAGCGTTATGGTTAGAGTTACACTTAGGATCAAGGTTAGAGTCAAGGTTATGGTTATGGTTATGGTTAGGGTTAGAGTTATAGTTAGGATTAGGGTTAGGGTTAAGATTACATTTCAATTATGGTTACAATAAAATTAGGGTTCAATTACAAAGGGTTATGGTACAAGTATTAGTATTAGGGTTCAATTAGGGTTATGGTTAGTAATAGGGTTAGGTAATAGTTAGGGTTAAGGTTAGGGTTAGAGTTATGGTTAAGATGAAGGTTAGAGTTAGGATTAGGGTTAGCGTTAGAGTTACAATTAGGATCAGGATTAGGGTTAAGACTATGTTTCACTTATGGTTACAATAAAATTAGGGTTCAAAATTTATAAAGGGCTATGGTATAATTAATGTCAGGGTCAGGTTAGTGTTACAATTAGGGTTCAATTACAAAGGGTTATGGTAAAAATAGTTATAGGGTTAGGGTTTGGTTGGTACTTTTATCTTAATTAAATGATTGGGATTAGAGTTGAATTATGTTACAATTTAGGGTTATGATTAGGTATTTAGTTAGGGTTAGGGTTTAGTGTTCAGGTTAGGGTTAGGTTTAGAGTTGCAGTTAGAGTTAGGACAAATAATGTTAGGATTAGAGTTAGATTAGGGTTTATGGTTTATGGTTCAGGGTTGGATTTAGAGTTTTGGTTATGGTTGGGATTAGATATGAGATTAGGGTTAGGATTTAGGGTTACAATTAGGGATTTGGTTAGAGTCGGGGTTAGGATTATGGTTTTGGTTAGGATTACGGTTAGTATTAGGTTAGGGTTGAGTTAGGGTTCAATTTTGCATTATGGTTGGGATTATGGTCAGGGTTAGGGTTACAATTATGAATAGAGTTGGAATTAGGGTTACAATTAACACTATGGTTATGGTTAGGTTTTAGGTTAAATTTAGGGTTAATTTAAGGTTACAATTAGGGTTTATGGTTTATGGTTATGATTATAATTTGGATTAGGGTTAAGGTTTTGGATTAGGATTAGGGTTAGCATTGGGGTTTGGGGTTAGGGTTGGTATTAGGATTATGGTTAGTGTTAGGGTTAGGGTTACAATTAGGGATATGGTTAGGTTAGGGTTAGGGTTAGGGTTAGGGTTAGGATTATGGTTTATATGGTTAGGGTTAGGGAAACTTTAGGGTTATTGTTATGGTTTATTTTTAGTGTTTAAGGTTAGGTTTACAGTTATGATTATTGTTATGATTACGATAATAGTCAGTTTAGGGTTAAAGTTAGGGTTATGAGAAATAGAATAATGGTTTGGGTTAAGATAAATAAATTTTGGTTCGGGTTAGGGTTAGGATTAGGGTTAAGATTAGGAATATGGCTAATGTTACGGTTAGGGTTAAAGTTAGGGATTTGGTTAGGGTTATGGTAAGAGTTAGGGTTAGGTTAGTATTATGGTTTATCGTTAGGGTTAAGGAAAGTTTAGGGTTTATTATTTATGGTTAAGGGTTAGGATTTAGGGTTACAATTGGGGATTTGGTTAGAGTTAGGGTTAGGATTATGGTTTTGATTAGGATTAGGGTTAGGGTGATCCAGGTGGATCCAAAATACCTAAAAATTTCAGTGTCAGAATTCATCCAAAGAAGCATCAATGCGTAGAGCTCACTGACATGATCCTAACACAACTTTAATGGGCTCAAAAGGAGTTTGTATGTAGAAGTTATGCTCAGTCAAAGGTTCGATCAAACAGGCAAATCAAGGGTTCAAAAAGGAAAAAAAATTATTGTCTCAAAATTAAATAAAAATGACTCCAAGTCATAGTGCTTGTTGCATTGATTCTGGAACTATATTCAGTTTCAAAAATGGAGCTTGTATGTGAAAGTTACAGCTGATCAAAGGTTGGTCAAAATTTTGACTTTGGTTGACTTTGATGACATCAGCAAGCTGACGTGGCAGGAGTGGTGACTTGGCACAAACATGGTGGAAAAAAGAATATGGATTAAACCATATTGTTAAAAGAAAATACATATGGTTTAAAAATTAAAATATTTTTATGATTTCAAGGAGGATTTGGTGGGATTTTATCCCTTAAAATCCTCTTTCCTTGCCCATAAAACAAGGAGAGGGAAAAATCCCATAAACTTAAATTTCAACAAATAAACCCCTTTAACCACCTTTCTCATATTTAATGGATTTATTTTAAAGATTATCCAAGGAGATTATTAAGGGGATTTTAAAAGATATTTTTAAAGATTATAATGTAAGCCCAAAATTATAAAGGCCCATAGTTAAAGGGGTTCATTTTTTAATTGTATGGCTTAGAATTATAAAATCCAAAGGGGGATTTATTTTTGAAAGATTAATTTGTTATACTAACGGGATATTAGTGATTTTTATTGTAAAAGGGGGAAATGGTTGGAATTTTTACTTGTATATGGGAGATATGCAATATTTGCAAAATAATATGGTTAAAGTCATATTAGCAAATAAATGTGTATATAAAGGGGTGATTTTTGTAAAGGGACATTGGAAATTATTGAGTGGAGAATTTTGTACGAGAATTTTCTTGGAGAGAATTGTAACAAGGAGAATTATTCAAGTTCATTTTGGGAGAAATAATTCTTTGGAGGAGAATTTACAAGGTGTTTTTGTACACCAAAAATTGTAAATGAGTGAGAGATTGTGGAGAGATTATTGCAGGTTCTTGGAGCTTGGGTATTGTAACAAATCATAATTTTGTTTGGCGATATCAATAAAATAGTCCCAACATTGAGAAGTGGACCCAAAGACGTAGTCCACATTGGACGAACTCCGTTATCAACCTGTGTGTGATCCTTCTGTCTCCTGTCTTATTATTCTCCTCTTTTCTGTCTAATTTTCTCTCTAGTTAAATTTAGTATTTGAATTTCTAATTACTTATTTTGTAATTTCAATGGTTAAAGAGCATAATCACACAATTTTGTATTAGATTGGGAAATTACTGTAATTAGATTTAATTTACAAGTTAATTTTGTAAACTCTAATTATGGATCATAGGGTTAGGTTAGGGTTGAGTTAGGGTACAATTTTACATTATGGTTGGGATTATGATCAAGGTTAGGGTTACAATTAACTAAGATAAATAAGATCTATGAAGAAAACAAAAGGGTTACCATTTTTGTTATGGTTGGGATTAGATATGAGATTAAGGTTAAAGTTAGGGTTATGTGGAATAAAAATAAAATAAGGGTTAGGGTTAAGATAAATAAAATTAGGGATAGGTTAGGGTTAGGATGTTAGGTTTCAAAAAAAGGTCTAAGTTTAAGATTAAGTCATAGTTGGTTGTAATGAACGGGAGAAAAAAACAAACTATAATTATTTCTTGTTAAAAAATAACCAACTATGACCCAAACTTAAATTTAGAGATTACCCTAAACCCTAACCCTAATCACAACCCTAATCCCAAACCTAACCGCAAACAAAACACATAACCTAACCCTACCCTTAACCCTAACCCTAACCTTAAGCTTACTCCTAAACCTAAGAAGAACTTTGAATCGAAAGAACCAAAAAAAAGAATACTAAAGACAGTATCACCGTGACTATTGAAGACGACAAAAGGAACAAATGATCGATGTAGAGAATGAAGCAAGTAAAAAATAGCAGAACGATCCAGACTGGAAAAAATACGCATGAAGAAAATCTAAGATGACAACAGAGCAATTAGAAATTGAAAGCATGCAAGAAGAAAATAAAAGCCATTAATATTAATAATCTAACATAATATTATATTGATTATATAATATTATATTACTATTAATCTAATAATAATATAATATTAATATGTTTTTTATTACATAGGCAGGGTAGGGCCCTGATCCCTTAAAAAATGAAAAACAAAGCCAAACAACTCAACAAAATAGGTTGGCCCAACATAGCCAAACAAAGAGAAACATTGAGAAAAAAAACAACTACCAGCAAAGACCAACTAGAAACAACATGTACAACCAAAAATAGTTCAAGAAATAGAACTTGAACCAAGCACAACCTCTGAGGGCGAGTTAAATGAAACCATAACCTTCTTAGAAAAAAATTTCTTCTTTCTGTGAACCGTTGTCCAAGGAGAATCATAAAGTGAAATTGATATTTTTTTATCAGAAGGGGAAGACTCCCCTCTAGAGTAGTAGACAAGAGGAACAACATTTACTTTAGGTGAAGCATCTGAAACGAGGCTAGGAATGGGAAAATCCAAAGACCGCACAACAGTATTCATAGGAGGAGAATCAACCATCACATCTGAATCAAGTGGAACAGAATGAACCTGCACAAAAGGTTTTGAAACTTTTCCCAGGATAGGGGCAGCAACGGAATCTACAGGAGGAACAACAACTGCCTCATCAATATTATTTTTCTTCACAGAAGGAGAAGTAGGCCTTGAGTCTTTATCATAAGAAGTCGAATCAGCAGCAGGACGCACCGTTAAGTGTTCACGGAGAGATTTCTTCCACCAAGTAGCAGAGGAAGTAGAGTGGGAGCCATGAGAGCAATCACGAGCCAAGTGACCAACATCAAAACAACGTCTGTAATGAAAAGGGAGACCCTTGTAGTCCACGATATGAGACCATGACCAACCATTAACTTGCAAAACTACCTCACCAAGTAGAGCCTTTGAAAGATCAACCTCCACCAGGATCCTAGCAAAGGAGGTGTGAGAAAATTTCTTAGAAGCTCCATATCCACTTTCAAGAATCGACCAATAGCATTCTAGATATTTTCTTTAAACAATATTCACTTGGCTTCTTAATTTTGGACATATCCACTCACTTTGCATAAGTAAAGGAAATCACTAAACGATGTGCAACGATAGCATAAATATATTACTCCAACTTCTTAAAAATTAACAAGGGGTTCACCACACTTTCCATCTTGCTAAGTTAGTGTTTGGAATCACTTTTAAAATCAATATTGGTTTTCTATAGTTATCCATACCATGCTTTCTCTTTTATTCAACTATGTTCATTATGTTCACAACATTATCCATACGGGTAATTTACCATTATGTTTTTCACCCATGCTAATGTTGGAAGATGAATTACTCTAAGAGGGGGGGTCAATCAGAGTAATGTAAAATTTAAAAATTTAAACCTTGACATGCAAAATAAAAGAAGACCTTGAGACAGATATCACTTTGTTTCAATGTGATCTTTTAACAAAACAACTTTGATACTGAACTTAAACAATGAATCTATATGATTGCAACTTTATCACTTGAACAATTCATTGAACATATTAAGTATGTGTTTGAATTGTTTGATTATACTATAATGATTGAACTAACTGATCATATAACATTGAGTATCAACAAGACAATGATCTGAAATATGAGCATCCACATTTGTGAAATCTTTTAGACAAATTGAAACAAAAAATGTATTAGAACATTGCATGAACCACTTTGATAAATGACAGAATGAAAACTTAAGCAAGATAAGCACAAACTGTACAAAAGAGAAACACAGAACTTTGACGAGTGGAAAACCCTCTTGGGGTAGAAAAACCACTCCAAAATGCCTTACAGGCTTAAATCCAAACTGATTACAATATTTTTCAGAGCACCAACTCCACCAAAATTTTGAAGTACCAACTTTAGTAGGAGCACCAACTCCTTTACAAAGTTTCTCAATAATCATGCCAATTGTCAGGACCTTATAACTGCATTATTTTTGCAATTAAAAAATCTCAACATAGTACATATAAAAGATATACAATAATGCCCATTATAATATGTACTGAATATGACAGTACCAAGATAATCACACTGAAATTCTAAATTCTATCTCTATTTTTGAACCAAAGAAAACAAATAATTTAAGCTCTCATCTATTTGTTTTGAACACAAGAATATTTCTGTCAGAAACCCTTATTCTTTTTCACAAAAACTCAGTTATTTCATTCCAATCTCTGTCCCTTTTTAATGGCTGAAAAATACCATGCTTTTATAGACTAGAATATTGAAACCTTATTCACATTTTGTAAACCCTTTATTCCAAAATTTCAAAACCCTTGAGTTAACTAGGGTTTATCAAAAACTGAAAATGCATTTTAACAAAAACTATCTATTCTCATTTCAAAGTAACTGAATCAGAAACAAATATAACTAAAATCAAATTTTACCTTTTTTACTTTCGATGAAGGAAAAGCTTATCAACATTTACTTCAAAGAACCAAAAAATTGTGCAAATGTTACCTTAATATGGTGGCCAAAAACTGAAAACAAATCCCACAAAATCTACCTTCTTTACTTTCACTTTCAGCTGCAAGTCAACCATTCTTCTTTCTACACTGTCCATCATACTGCTGGCTCGAGTAAACCTCATAACCATCTCACTGAATTCCACACTACAGTTCATTTAATTCACAGTGCTAGACATTTGTAACTATCATTGTTCATGGCGACAACAGCTAGGGTTTCAAACCCTATGCAAAGAAAACTTCTTATTGCTTTGTTAAAGACTTTCGAGAACTTTTATGTTCTAAACAATGATTTGAAATCCATGATGTTTAATCATTATTTGAAATCCACGACACAATTAAGCAAATAATCATTTTGAAATCCATGAGAATCGACAATATGATGACACAATCAATTGCCATTATCCACGTGAGCTATGAAAACCTTTTGACTATTCCAAGTCATCACCACATAATATGTAGGTGTCACTGCCAAAGTGTTATATATTACATGTCAAATCAATACATTGTAAGCCAACACTCCAAAGCAAAGTGAAGCCCGACCACCTTTATTTAGCACTTACCAAGGCCAAAGTATCAAATCCCAATAGCATTTGTTTGAACCTCTCTTTTTTTTGTAAAAACACTTTCCATATGACACAATAAACCAAAATGAATACATAGAACCTGAATTATATAGAGTATGCCTTGAGCCAAGATGACCTTAATGAAATGTAAGTGAAGCCTTTATGAAGTTATATGAATAACTCATGAATATAAATGCAACATGATAAACTGTCTGTGTTATCAAGGATGATACATAACTATGTAAACTAAGCCTGTAAAATCTGAATAAAGTGAATTTGCAATATAAGACAAGAACTCATGAAAACTGAAGCTTACCAGATTACCTTCAATCTAAGCAAAGAAATGCTATCACTTGTATGTGTCTCAGCAAAACCAAGTAGAGACTGAAAATAAACATGCCAATGTAAATACCAACCAATATCATTGAACCAATCTGAGTGTCAGAATAACATGATTCACCTAACCATTAGCCCATATATATCCTCTGCACATGAATCCAACATGATCAATACCACAAAACAAAACTAAAAGTAAACCATCCAAATCACTGCCCACAAAGTATTGAATATGCCAAGTACTTAATACAACAATAACCAAATGCACTAAGTACCATAATGCCAATCAATATGTTCCAAAAATAAAGATCATGAATATCAGTTTATGAAGAAATCACATCAAAGCCTATTTTGACATCAAGGATAAACAACCACAATGAGAGACTAACTGAAAGCCAACAGCTAAAGAAGGTTTCCCTACTTGATATGAAACATCACAATATGAGAAGGGAAGCACACTCAATGCATAAAACTCATGACAAATCATGAAATCATAGTTCTCACAACTTATTAATATCTTTTTACAATTATTGCATTTTTCTGTTTAGATCAAATCATTTAATCAACATAATTCACGTTATGTAGCTCACCACGTTATAACACAAATGTCAATATACTCATACATGTTTTGTTTTCTCTACACAATGTTCACTTTTTTTATCCCTTTTGTTAATATCAATTCATTTTCATAAGTAAAACAAAATGCTAGATGGTACACCATTGTAGACTAGATGTTGCTCCATTTTAATTAATTTAGCAATACATGGTACATAACACTTAATTTATGCCCAACACTAACATATGGTCAAGTTTGGGTTCCCATGCTTATTAAGAAATACTATCAACCATTTTTTCTAAAACAATACATCATAAGAACATCAAACATACTCAATGCATAGGGCACATAATAATTTGTTGCTAATACTTCTCATAAGTCATTAATAATACTTATATTTATGAACCTCATACTTTGTTAACTAGGGGTGAATCCTCAAATCACATGCTACAATCACCATATTTATACTAATGGTTTGTTCTAAACTTTATTAGGAATAAGAATGTAAAATGATTAAAGGCCCAAGAAGTTTTAACATTCCCTAAGTCCCCTCCATTTTACTCACATGTATACATTTTTCCTAAAAGAGTAATGGCCAAAAGAATAGTAACATTGGTTGAAAGTTTCTACAATCCTATTTAAATTTCTCTCACCAATAAAATTTAACTTCCAATCACCTAGTTCAACATAATTGCACACATAATTCATTACTCAATTAAAATAAAATAACTGCTTATTATAAAGAGATCCACATGCTTTAAGGACAACACCTACTTTCCTAGAATATTAATTCTTAGCTATCTTCTAGCCTCTTGTATTTCTTCCCTACACAAGTTCCTTAGCCCATAGCAAGGTACAAGAAAATTTGGATCAATATGCCCTTAGAAAATTCTTTTAATTCAAATTAAAGTTTTGACAAGTCTTTTTACAAGGGTCTTGCATTTTATTACTAGCAAGGAGTTATTAAAACACCACATCAATTACTTCTCTAGAATCAAATTTTAGTTATTTTTGTCCACATATTTTCACCTTTGACTTGATTCTTAGCACTCTTATTCCTTTGCTTACTAATTTAGTCTTTAAACAATAAAACTCATGGACTTAATAGAAAATTATTATTACAACATTCATAGTTTGGGTTAACGTCATTTAATTAATTGTGTCGATTCCATCTTAATCGTTAAACCTCTTATCATCCCTTTACTTTCTTTTTTAGACTTAACTGAGTTTCAATTTAACCTTGTAAGGTTCACTAGGGGGATTAACTATTGATTTTCAAAACAATTCACTATTCTTCGTAAGGTCAGAGGAATGCTTTAAATTTTCCCAAGGTTCATCTATACAATTGGAAATAATTCATTTAATTATTCTAGGTTGTACTTCCCCATCCATGATAGTTAAAATAAAACAAATTCTTCATAATTGGCATTAATACCCTTCCAAGGTCTATGTTTGCATGGTGGAAAAAGGGTTTACTTGAACCATCCACAATAGTTGAATAATTTCAAATTCTCTATCAACATCCTTAATATCCTCTTCCTTTTTTTTTTTTACAACTGATACTTACCTTTTTAAAGTTTGAGGGCATGGAGTTTTCAAATGGTTAAATTGGCTTAGTAGCTCCCATTAGATGGACTAATATGTTTTCCCACTTGCACAAATTGCTTGCATAGTCATGATGTTATTGAGGGTTTAGCTTTCACAAGTTTAAGTTCTTTCTATTTATTTATCATTAAATAAATATCTCAAATGGTTAAATTTTGACTAAAAAATGTTTCTAGAATCTTCAAAATAAGGGGGTTAATTTTTAGTTAGATTTCAATGTTTTGATACAAGGTAACCAACAAAATTCACTCAGTTCCTCTTCAATCTTGAATATTATCTATTAAAAGAAGTTTCACATGTTACCAACATACATACTAACTAAGACCCATATCATTCCAGAGTACCCAGTGTTGCAACCTAGGCTCCGATACCAAGTGTCATGCCTTAAAAAAATGTAACTAAAAAAATGCAACATTTTTTTTTGTGAAGTAGACTATAGCCATAAGTAACACAGTGCTCGACAAGGATGATGACAACATTTCATTAATAGCCTCTAGGTTTTGGTCCCTTAGGTTATACCATCTTTAGGTGCAAGCACCATCGTGGATTATCTCCCAAGGATAATTATTTTCCCCATCTCATTTAGAGTTCTAAGGATATGGGTTGAATGCTATGCGAGGTAAGACTTACATCAATGACTCCCTAACAATAATTTTGTGATACCATACTATTTAATTAGCCAATACTAAAATTGTTATTTAACTACCCTTTTTCGCTTAAAAGAACATAATTGTTAATCAACAATCCCCATTTACTTTTCTTATTTCTAACATCATGAAACATCCCCCTTCATGCTATGGTTATTAAGGAATCAACATTTAACTCAAGAAAGGAAATATATCTCTAAGTCAATAAAATGATACTAATGATCATGCTTACTCAATTATCAAGATTAACAAATTATTTTTAATTGTCACCAAGTAATAATATTAATATATATGAAATAAAAATTGATCTTAGTAATAAAAGATATTAGCAATCGTTAGTGTCTGATATCCATGATCCCAAGCACTTATTCGATAGTTAACACCGATATTACTATTTTGATTCCACATTGGACTCATTGCTCAACTAAAACATAACAACCATATAATTATTATTTTTATTATTATCCTCATTTCTAAATACATAATTCCTATGATTATCATATGATAATATCCCACAATTAAATTTGTTAATTTATTAACAATTAGATTTTCATACAAGGATCGTTATTAATTTTAGATTTTTAACCCCTTGTCAATAGAAACTTCCAAATTACATCTCAAATCCTCACTAATGAATTTTATGCTATGGAAAATTTTAATTCAATTTAAATTTTAGAATACTATTGACAACCTTTGTCTAGCACATATTAATTCTTTAAAAGTAGACCTAAGCGCTGGCTTGCCAAAATAATGTTTTTATTGAAAACTTTAAAAAAGTAGAAATGCGTAATAGCCTCTATAGTGATATTAGTAAAATGGAAAATATAGGTATATTTACAGAGCAAAAAATGCAATAGGCAGAAACCAGTGCAGCTACTGTTATTTTATATACCGAGAATGATTACACGAAGAAGCTACCATAAAAGTTGATAGATGATTGCTCATAACAAGTACATACATTTATTATTATTATCACACACCGCAAGTTAAGAATTCTCTGTAATAAAAAGAAATTATCGATTACAAAGTTGTCATGAAGAAGATTTAGATCAGAGCTTTCGGTGTCAGCAGTGTCAGAATGATCGGATCACTCAACAACTGAGGTATTTATAGCAACGCTCTGGAAGAGACTGAGGGGATTACGCAACAATTAAAGCTGTGCAGAGAAAGGTTTCACCAATCAAGAAGTAGCTAGACATCGTCCGGTTTAGCTCCCACTGAAAGTGCCCAACAACGCTTTATTAATAAAGCATTTGACCTAACCCTACGAGAATTGCTTCGTCATAGATTTCACCTGCCAGTCTGGCCTAGCTGGAAAGAAGTGTAGATTTAATTGAACCATGGCGTTAATATGAAGTATACCCCTCCAACTTCAAATCGACAACACTTGCATTTTGCATCAGAATCAGATGAAGATTACTTTGAGAACCCGAATGGATTGCTTGCCAGTGATTTTAAAAGAATTCAAATGGTATTCCGTCAGCGAATAGATAAGTTGGTTTCGCAAGCAATGTGCTATATCTGCCAAGGATGCTACGTTGGAATAAAAATATTTCGCATGCCACAAGGTCCAGTTTGTAGACAGGAAAAAGGGAACAATAGATTTTCAGATGCCAACAATATGGATCCCGATCCCCAAACGATTGAACTTGCAAACCTCACACAAGTGGAAGAAATGTTGATAGCACGAGTCAGCCCTATCTTACAAGTGACACATGCAACCGATGGAATATTTTAATACAAAGGCCACACAATAAGTTTTCCCCAGATTATTGAAAAAGTGTCAAAAAAAACTACTGCATCCTATTAAAGATCTCCCCCTTATTATTGTTCATAGAAAGGATCAACTCAGAACCAATTATAACTTCACGGTTAATACAAACGAGTATATAAAGCACTTCAGTACAAAATTTGACATGACAAGGTCTATTCTGATGTTACAATTGATGAAAATGCTCTTGATGATATATCGTCAGACTCGGACCAAAATATTTTAAAGAAACTCAAAACAATACACATGGAATTTGATTCAGATCTCAACCAAGTTGTACATGTTGGTCCACTGATCGAAATAGATGAGGCAAATATTATTGAACACACTACGTCGATGGCATCCAAACCACCAAATGCATAGAGGGAAATGGAATTAATACAAGCATGGGTGAACAATCCGACCGTAGATCCAACTAAGTTAATTGATTGGTCTACTATTGGTGGCTCACCAATAAATGAGTACATAACACCAAGTTTGCTAGATATGGTATTTCCAACATTGTTCCCTGATGGAAAATTTGATTGGTTGGAACCTCGACTCAGGAAAGTACATCTACACAAGTTCGTGAAGCATCTACTTTGTTGTAGAGATAACTGCTTTGGTAAGCATCCGATAATCTGATATTTCATGATGAATATGATTATGAGACATCGTGCCCAAAGTTTATCGGCAGTATTTGTGAAAAGAAGTCTACAAGACATGTCAATAACAATAAACAATCTTCATGAACACATGGAGAACTTTCCAAACTCTCATTTGGCAAACAAATTGATGCGATTTGGAACCAGCTTGAGAGGTACTAGATCATATTCGGAAAAATGTCGGGCAAAGTTAACAAACATGCTTCATCAGATAGGCACACCTACAATTTTTTGTACTTTGAGTGCAGCTAATTTGTATTGGTTTGATTTACATGCATTAATGCCTAGAACACCACCTACAAATCCACATGAATCACAAGCATGGCAAAAGCAAAATGTGATCAACTACCCTCACATTGTAGCACAATACATGCATTTACGCCACACATACTTCAGAAAAGAGATACTTGAAAACGGCATGAATGTTACAGATTACTGGTGTAGATACGAGTGGCAACATAGAGGTTCACCACATGTTCATGGGTTCATATAGATTAAGGGAGCGCCGGATATGGACAAAATTGATTGAGAAAATGGAGATCAACGAAGGAATGTTGAAACTTATTTACACTATATAACTTTCATACATGGAATTCTAGACAAGATATGCATCAGAAAAACATACAGGTATGTTTAGAATAATTTAAAATTATATGCTTGACCAGATGTATATATAATTATTTTTAAAAATAATGATTGAATTACACACACTATGTTCTAAATTCTAGGCATTCCATAATTTTTCCCAACATCCATGCCTAAGGAACACTAGACAGCTCGCAGACATAGATTTATCAATGGACTATGAAGAGATACTTAACACTGTTGAAAGACACACGATGTGTAAAGAGGATACATGTCTAAGAAAAAGGGTAGGAAAACTTGTCTGCAGGTAAATATATTGTTTTTTTTTTTTTGAGAATTACTATACATAATTTACTATTATAGTTAATTACTAAATTTTTTTATTTTTTTTAATTTCTTTTAAAGGTACAACGCTCCATGGCCATTAAACAAAGAGCATTCAAAAGTATATGATGATATACAAAGTGGTGAAAAAATATTTGCACCATTAAGAAATGATGACAAGTTGAATAGCCACAATCGATACATACTCCAAATATGGAGAGAAAATATTGATTGGCAACCTATTCTATCCAAACATGTTGTAGTTAAATACATTGCAAAGTATTAAGCCAAAGCATAAAAGAGCTCTGAAACATACCACCAGATATCAATGTGTTTGGCAAACATTAAGAACCCTAATGAACTAGTTGCAAGAGCTTATAAGAGGCTTCTCACTGAAACAATAATTCAAAGGTCCATATTGGAGCACAAGAAACAAGCCACATGCTCTTGAAACTTCCGCTAGCGGAGAGTAGTAGAAGGTTTGTCAACTTAAATGCGTCAAATGAGGTTTCCAAATGTGTGGTTTTAAATAATGAAGATATCAATGAAGAACAAACTATAACATTTATTGGCGCATACAAGTATAGGCCTTTCAATATGGAAATTGTATCACTTATTGATGCTGTAAAATCATGGATATATAATCAAAAAAGAAAAGGAGAAAACAAATGGAATATAAGAGAAAATGTCGTCGTAGTAAGATTGTTTCCAAGATTTTATTCGATCCTAGCACACGACTCAAAAAATGGATAGATTTTTGTTTTTCTGAGTTGATACTTTGCTAACTGTTTCGAGACATTCAAAGGGATATTGGCCATGACAATGACTCGATAGTGGAAAGGTGGAAAAATTTCAACTATCATCCATGGCATTTACAACAAACATCGCCTCCTGAAGATAATGACATCCTTAGTGACTTTGATTCGAAATGAATGATAATGGTGAACGAACCACAACAAAACATGAATGGGAAATTATATCTTGACTTCATCGTGGCCAAATCTTGCAAGTTCTAGAGATAGATATGTTGGGCAGAAGAGATATAGATAGACAAACAGATTGGTGTCATGGATTCAAGGGTCAGGATTATACAAATGACACAATAAATTTCATTAACAATATGAAAGTTCATGGTTGTCTCATTCATGATGATATTCCACAATGTGTTGACTACACAAATCTCAGTGAGCAACAACATAAAGCAGTCAACATTATCACGTCACATTACCAATCAAATGAAAACAAAATTCCCCTCTACATGATAATTCAGGCACTGCATGAATAGGTAGGTCTTATGTGATTGGTGCCATTACTCAGGCACTAGAAAATTTGTCTTCTCCCCAAAAATATCCTCTACTTCTACTCGCGCCTACTAGAGTTGCAGCATTCAACATTAGTGCTTCGACCATTCATTCAAAGCTAAGAATTCCAATAAGAGATTTAAATGAACTAGAAGGGACAAGACTTACAACTTTCCAAGAAGAAATATCACATGTTAGATACATATTGATAGATGAAATGAGTTTCCTTGGAAAGAGGTTGCTTGAAAACATAGATTCCAGGCTTCGACAAGCATTCCCATAAAATGGTAACCAAAGTTTTGGAGGAGAGTTCTAGATTGAAATTGCTAACTTTGATAACTTTACATTAGAATATTTTTTAATTCAATTATTTTATAGTTCCTTCTATACAAATTCATGGTTATCAATTTAATTAAATATTTTATATTCAGGCATATTTATGATTTTAGTTGGAGACTTAGCACAATTACCTCCAGTAAATGGCAGGGCTCCATATGAAAGTGAGAGGTGAGCAAAGCTACTATGGGAAGAATTCAAAGTGGTTGTTACATTAAGTCATGTTTTTCGACAAGATGGATAGAACAAAGAACAACAAATATTTTGTCAAATTCTAAAAAACATTAAGGATGCAAATCCCACAATCAGCGATTAGATGTTGCTTCAAGAACAAATGCAATAATCAATGCATCAAAGAATGAAGAATTTGAAAGCAATGTTCATTTGTTCTCAACAAATAAAAATGTTCACAACCATAATAGAAGAAAATTATATACATTGTCAAATCCTATTGTACGAAGCGTTGCCATAAAAGTCAGAAGCCTAAGTGTCATTGAAGGAGGTGAGAACGATGAACTCGACATGGAATTATTACTCAATAATAATGCAAGATTAATGTTAACATCAAAACTTATGGATAGAAGCAGGCCTTGTAATGGAGCACTTTTGTATATTCACCTGGCACTGCACCACCACAACCACCATCATATGTTTGTTTTGAGTTTGATAGCTACTATGGAATACCATTCGATGATCGCCATCCGCATACAATACCAATTGCACCAATTCAAAGGGGAAGCACAAAATAGATACCATTACGATTAGCTTGGGCTTTGACAATACACAAGTCACAAGGATTGACACTCCAAAAAGCTACAGTTGATATAGGACTCACTGAAAGACCTGGATTGACATTTGTAGCAATTTCATGTGTAAATTTTTTCAAAGTACTACGAATTATGTCACCATTCACATATGATAGATATGAAAAAATGTAGAAAGGAAAACAACTAGCAAAGAGGAAAGTAGAACAAGAAAGGTTGAAAGCCTTAGAAATCAATTAATTTGACAAATATTGTTAAATTAATCATGTATTTATCATTTTATTCTTCAATGTAATGTGTTCAATTCTTATTTCTATTTTTCGTAATGACTTTATTAAATTAAATTAACCTTTATTGTAATATGTAAATGCTCTATATTTTCCAATAGTGGCATGGTGAGATGGTTATGTTGCTATGTTGTTATTCTTGCCATCAAGATTCCAACCCCATTAGGTTGTGATTGTTGAGAATTTATATTGGGGATGAGGCCGCCCATTTGTGACCTCATCAGTTGATACCTTTGAGTGAAAAGTGTTTACCCCTCTTATTAAAAAATTAAATGTAAATGCTCTTTATTATGATTAAATATATTATATATTTAAATATAGTACATTTTAAGATATATCTTAAACATTATATTTTAAAAAACTATTCTATGATAATATATAATATATCTCAATTAATATTGTCATGTGTTTGTTGTCAATTTTCAGTGAAACTAACATATATACCTTATATATATAATCTATATAATATACGTTGAGATTTATCATTTTTGAGGTTTTTTTTTTTTGCTTTTTTTCTTTTTCTTTTTTTTCTTTTTTGCTTTTTAGGAAAAAAATACGCCTCAAAAATGATAAATCTTGGTGTATATAATATAGATTATATATATAAGGTATATATGCTAGTTTTAATTGTGTAAAATCAAATCCCTATGAAAATTATCTTTATATACTAATTTATGGATGTGCTTTAATTTAAGATTTATTTTATTATTTTAATAGTGTGAATTCAAATCTCTATAGAATAGCTAATTGATTTTGTGGGATTTTCTTTAATAAAATAATAATAATTACATACATTAAAAAAAATCATTCTTAAAAAAAGAAATATTTAACGAAATGATTTTATAAAGCAAAAAATGAAAAATCATGTTAAAAAAATAGTTTACTTTGCTTTCCCTACAAATTTTCCCATAACACCCCAAACTTAACTTCTTAGCCAATTATGTTCAAGAAAAATATTTTTTACAATTTTTTAAGTTAAGTATTTAACATGTTCACTTAAAAAATATATATATTTTAGGGGCATACAATTCTAGTCTTTAATTGGTTCAAAACTAACTTATTAATAACTAATTAACAAAATGAGTTGAAGAACTAATTGAAATAGTAAAATATTTTTATATTTTGATTATGTAATTTTTATGCCTAAGTTCTATGAAGTGGATGACTTGCTTTTGAAAATCAATGGTTGAAAATCATAGAGAAGGATGCAAAACTATTGAAAATCATAGAGAAGGATGCAAGACTATTGAAATGATCTCAACAGCCATACTTTCTTAAATATTAAAAAAAAAAAATTGAAGAAAAAAATTATTCTTATTAGTACTTGCCTTAGCATAGTACTATTGTAATGACTTTGGATTTTTTAATTTAACTAGTTATTAATAATTTAGTTTTCATTTTCAACCAATCAAAAACAATATTTAAATAAAAATTAAAATAAAATTTAATTTCGTAAAGTGAACTTGTAAATTATTTAATTTTACAAATTATAAAAATTATTTTTTGTTCATGTGATTTGTTAAAAAAGTTATGTGTGTTATTGGCAGATAAGCAAATTAAATATTTTTTTAAAGAATGATTTTTCATTTTTTGCTTTATAAAATCATTTCATTAAATCTTTCTAAAGTAAATAAGAATGTTTTTTTAATCTATGTAATTGTTATTTTTTTATTAAAGAAAATCTTACAAAAATCAATTAACTATTATAGAGATTTGAATTCACACTATTAAAAAAAAAAAAAAAATTGTATTATTTTTTCCATTAAACTAATATCTTTATCTGATTTTATGTTTTTAATATTTTATGGTATAATTTGATTATATATGTTCTCCTTCTTATAGAATTTATATATACTATTCTTATTTATATCTTATATTATTATAGGTAATAATTTGTAGGTAAAGGTAAATAAGTCAACCTATATATTATATATTATGTAGGTAATATATTAATTTATCTTAACTATTATGTTAATTATAATATTTATATTAGGGCAGGGGCCCTAGCTCGGTTGGCTAAGTAATTTCGTTGCGGCTTTGTTGGTCACGAGTTCTAGTCTCCCCTGTCCCGTGGTACCGGAGGGCACCCAGCGCCACGGGTCACGTTAAAAAGTTTACCAGGCGCACTGCAGTTTATAGGGGGTCATGCACTGCAGTTTATAGGGGGTCGTGCTACCCGATTCCTGCAGTCTAAAAAAAAAAATTATAATATTTATATTATTATATTATTACTATTAATATAATCAATATAATAGTAAATCGCTATATTAATAAGAATTATTTTTAATAATAAATCATTTGATTATTTAATGTTTGGCAAATATTTATTTTAAAAAAAAACTCAACTTCAACTTTATTAGTCATAGTTATGTCTAATACAAATAATTCATAAAGTACTTCCTTCTAATGGGTTTGGGTTCATTATTTAAATATTTAAATGTATTCAACTTTAATTTTTTTGAAAAAAAATAACACCAAACAATAAACATTTATTCCAATTTATTTTATTTTCAAATATTTAACATCAAACAAGATATTTACATTAATAACCAAAACATATAAAAAAACCAACACTATTAATCAAACAAAACACAAAATTCAAAACTTAAAACTAAAATACAACAATTAAAAAAAAATTACATTTAATTTTATTTACATTAATTAAACTTACATTTATTTTTATTCTAACTCTACAAATCTCTAATTAGAATACTACAAAGGCAAGTACTGGCCACTACGTGGCACTTGTCTAGTCTTGTCTTAAAACTAAGAAAAGGCAGGATAATAATGCAACTATTTTTTATTTTAGATTTTTTAAACTTAGACTTTATATAAAAAAAAATACAATTTATAAATAGTTAATTATATATTTAGAATTTTATAAATATTATTTTTTATTTTAAAATTTGAATAATTTTATATAATAATATAGAATAAATATAATATATAAATCAATAAATTACATATTGATTTTTTATATTTTTAATAGGTCTCATTTTCTTTTTAACTTTTTAAGTTTGGTATGCAGTATTGTTTCAATTTTATAATATTTTTTTTGTTAATATTGAATTTATATTTGTGAATATTGTTTGTAATATATTAATTATATTTTTTAGGTACACATTTTATCAATATTTTAATTATAATAAACTAGCAATCACACTATGTTGTGCAATAGGTACACCGAAGAGGTGTGGAAGGTCAATAAAGGAAAATGTTGGTCTATTTTTTGCATACATTTGTATAGTACACAAGATCAATTGGTAGGAAATTTAGCAAATAATGTTGTTTGTGCAACAAAGGTCTCAATGAAGTGATCTTCAAATAAAATATGTGCATCCACTTATAGGGATCCATATATGATTAAAAAAAACCTCTAAATCAAGAAGATATTCAAACTCCATTACCAATAGGCTTATATTATGTTTGCAATAGGGAGAGAGGGAAAGAGAGGAAGAGGGGGATAGAAAGAGGGAGCGATAGAGGATGAAGAGTGAGAGAGAGAGGGATAGGGAGATAGAGATAGAGGAAGATAGAGATATAAATGGAGATGGATATGGAGAAGGAGAGGGATATGGAGGAGAGGGAAATATAAAGAGAGAGAGGAGAGAGTGTTAGAATCGTGAAAAACATGAGCCATAGGATCAATCAATGAACAAAGACACCTTCCACACAAGAGATCTGCAAAAAAAGAATTCTATATTCCTCAATAAGAAAAAGCTACATAATGAACCTCAAAAATCTTCAAGGAAAACAAGAGTCCTCAAAGGTTGAGAGTTCAAGAGAATAGAAGAGTAAATCTTAGAGAGATAATACAATGAGGGTTGAGTGCTATATAGGAGCAACCCTAAATGGTAAAGGGATTACATCAAGACAAGTATCAACATCACATGCGATGAGATAGAATGATCTAATAATAGCTCACTTCAGTTAACATACAAAAGCACTTAATTAACTGAATAAAGAACTCCTAAGTTTAGCTTAAGTGCATGAGAATAAAATAGACTAATAATTAATTAAAGATTAATTATTAGCTAATGCATGATTAGTCCAACACCCCCCCCCTTAATATGAACATAGGGAGTAGCTAAAAACCCTAAAAAGAGAATGTGTGATGGGTCCTGACAAACAAGGTCTGGTAAGGTACCCATGTACAAACAAAAGATCTCTCACAATTGGAGAAAAGGAGAAAGCCACAATGAGAGAAAACTCCTCTCTAAAAGAGAGAAAGGAAAATGAAGAACTAAAAAAACCTCTAAATCAAGGTGAATGAATAAGAAGCCTCCAACCAAAACAATGTCCCAAAAACAAGAGGAACATGTAGAAAATTGTTGAAGTACGAAGTAGTTGTAGACTATTGTCAAAAGATGATTGATATAGTGTTGAAATGAAGAACCTATAGAAATAGTAATGCAAGAGTTTCCATATGGTAAATGATCCATCTCACTGAAATGCATGTAACCATCCATTGATGTATGTTGCATCTGATAGTACATAGGAACATGATCTAGATACATAGATCACTCCACCCACAAAACCAAGGAAGCATTAGCACCAATATTAGAAACCCATTCATAATATTGAAAAAAGGAGAGCCAAGACAAGTACACTAAAACTGTGTGAAACCAAGAAGTGAGTGTAGAATTTCCAACCTACAAATAAAAGGGTGTGCATACCAAAGCACACACGCATGAGGAAAAAACCACTAGGATTCACTACTATCGTGGAAGGGACACTCACTTGAAAAAGGTGTGATGACAAACCAAAGGAAAACATCAACCCCCCATGGAACTTTATATCATAGTGTGAATACAAAAGGCACAACAAGTGTGCAAAATCCCCAAAAATTATACACCAGAATGACACTTTATCTCAGTGCATCTGCAAAACATAATATGCATGAAAAGAATGTCTAGAATGCCCAAATAGGATAGAATACTGGAAATACATAAAGAACAGAAAAAAAATGAGTCATCCCACGTAAACAAAAAGTTTACAGGAGCTGAAGCGTCCAAGTAATTAACTAGTATGTGAAAACAAAAAAAATTGAATAAAATTTACCTGGAGAGAAATATAGAAAAAGTGCATATATGGGTGTGAAGAGCTCTAAAAGATGGTTCTGACATTGCTAAAATTGCAAAAAATAGATAAACTAGTCAAAAGTTATGAGCTCGAGACTAAAAACAACACCTCTAACTTGAATAGGTTATAGAATGCACTAGTAGCAAAATCAAGTGATGAGACCCACACCACTAGAAAGTAGGCAGAACCAGCATTCTGATGATATCTTGTTTGCCAAAAAATGGCATTGTATGCCCAAGTTATGGCAAAAAAAATACCACCTTTAGGGCACAAAGGGGTCTTGAAGGGTCCCTTGCCAGTTGGTTGTATGAATGAAGTTAGCATGACATCAACAGGAATATTTGATAAATATTTCCTCCAAAGGTTGGAAAAATAGTACGATCCCCTATGTAGAAAACTAATGTTAGAATATGATGTTATCACAATGGAATATTCCAAAAAAAATCCCTGCAATGAAAAGTGGAGGTTGTCCGAATATTGTCGGAAAAATTGACTAGTGCCCAGAAAAGTAGCAGCACTATTGAAAATTTTGTATTGGTGTCAGGAAAGGAAATGGGTTGGTGTAGAGATCATTGTCAGCAGTTGAAAGGTTGTCAAATGGTCCAAAAGGCAGTGGTTGTTAGTGAGGCAAGACCCACGAGGGTAGAAAGTACCCTACCGCCAAGGCTAAATTAAATGTGATGTCCCTTTTTTTAAAAATTGTACAATTAATATAAAATGTCCCCCATAAAAATCACATGCCTTTAAAAACTTTTTGCTTTTAAATTTTTTAAATTTCTTAAATAAAGAAATTTATAAAAATCGTCGAACCTCTACCCAATTTTTTAATTATTTTTGTGCTAAAGGGGTCGTACAGGAGCTATACGACCCTTGAGGCAAAAAAATTGCCTCAAAAACAAGAGATGGAAAAATAGGGAAAATTTATCATCAAAATTCATCAAATTGGCCTCCTAAATCTAATAGCGAGGTCCTTTTTCTGCCAAAATGCATCAAAATTGCAACTACCCTCTGAATTTGAAAAAAAAGCAACTACTTCAAACCCTTATAGATTTTTCCCATAGGAATCCAAATCAGGTCAAACAAAAGGAAAATCTAACTTTCTCGATAGCTCTAAATTGAATGGTGGGGTCCTTTTTGTGTCAAAATACACCTAAAAATCGCCCACCTCCAAGAATTGCAAAAAAAGAAAAGGGGATTCCATATCTGAAGTATGTAACCCTTGTTGGAGAAAAAACCTCATAAATCAAGAACAAGTTCATTGAATTGAGGCTTTGATACCATGTTAGAATTGTGAAATACATGAGCCATGGGATCAATCAACAAACAAAGACACCTTCCATGCAATAGATATATAAACAAAGAATTGAGCTATATTCCTCAACAAGAAAAAGCTACAGAATGAACCTCAAGAATCTTTAAGGAAAACAAGAGTCCTTAAAGGTTGAGAGTTTGAGAGAACAGAAGAGTAAATCTGAGAGAAATAATACAATGAGGGTTGAGTGTTATATATGAGCAACCCTAAATGGTAAAGGGATTAGATCGAGACAAAGGAATTAAAAGATTAGAAGAAGATTTTATCATCAAAAGAAAAGGAGGTTAATTAATGTTGTTGAGAGATTAGAAAATGAGAATTTGCAAGAATCTGGGGGCGTCCAAAATTTGAAGGCTTATATCATGCACCTCGAGGCTCAATTACTAAATTCTCAACTTACGAATAATGATCCTATAAGGCATATTGAAAGATAAAAAATGAAACATGTTGTTGCACAACTTATAAAAGTTTAAATTACATGAATGGTAAATATTGAAGGTGCCTTTCATTACATTCTTGTTGTGTAAATAACAAGAGGTATTAATTACATTAATATTGTGTTCCAAAATTGCAAGTTGACACTAAGTGTTATAATTACTACAATCCACACAGTGTTGTAAAACCCTGGAACCTGGGCCATTTTGGTAAATTTTAAAGGTGTCTTTAATTACATTCTTACTATCTAAATAGCAAAAGGTTTTCATTACAATTGTATTGTCTATTTATAATTGAAGGTTGGAAAACACTAGGTGTTATTGAACCTGCAACCCACATACTATTGTAAAACCCTTTATCATAACAACCCAATTGGTTGGTCACCCTTCAGCTCAATCTAGTTAGTTTTATGTATCCCCCACCTACAACTCCTTGAACTCTTCACTCTTGAGATTAGAACAAGCAAAATTACATAACTCACAACCCACTATTTTTTCCAACATGACATTATTTTAGAAGTTGAGGAAGGAGCATGTGAAGTATGTGCAATGAGAAAATGACAATGTAAAATTGGAGGCATCAAGTACTAGAATGTATGAAATGAAAAGGATTTTTTCTAGAAACACTTGAAAAGAAGCATACCAAAGTGAATGAGATAGATAGTGTATTGACTGAAGAGATTCTTCTTGCTCTCAAGACAAGTTGAGGAAGGAGCATGTGCAGTATGTGCAATGGGAAAATGGTATTGTAGAACTAGAGAAACATGTACTAGAATGCATGAAACAAAAAAGGAAACTACTCTGAAAACACTTGAAAAGAAGCAAACCAAATTGAATGGGATAGATAATGTATTGATTGAAGAGATTCTTCCTACTCTTCACAAGTTGAGGAAGGAGTGTGTGCAATATGTACAATGGGAAAATGGAAATGCAGAACCAGAGGCAGCAGGCATGGAATGAAAAAGGAATCTACTCTTAAAACACTTGAAAAGAAGTAGAGCAGAGTGAGTAAGATGGATAATGCATTGACTGAAGAGATCCTTCATGCTCTTGAGAAGTTGAGGAAGGTGCATGTGTAGTATGTGTAATGGGAAAATGGAAATGTATCTAAGTGGATAAACTCAAGAGGTTTTGTATTGCACACATGAGAGATGATGCTATAGGTGGAGTTGAACAAGTAAATTCAAAGATTCTTGAACATAAGAATTCCACATAACCCATAGAATTGGAAATAGATGAAAAGAAGGAAATATGAGATGTTAGTGTAGAAAAGAGAATCAGTTGGATGGAGACATGAAAGTATTATGTGAAAAGATAAACAAGTTTTGTAAACTAATTATTAAAAAGAAACATCTACATTTTGTAATAAGAAAGATACTCCCAAAGATGATCAAAAAGCAGTTGCAAAGCTACATAAAAGTATTAAAAATATTGAAAACTCTATCCAAGAAACAAATGGTGTTGTCCTAAGGGTTGATGACGGAGCAACTACTAAAAATCTTAAAGTAAAAGATATAAAAATAAGTTACAAGATCATGAAAAGGAATACCAGGGGGTGTTAATAGGTAAGAGCAGTGGGGATGAGGAAAAATGTGTGGATGGTCAACTTGTAAATGCAAAAGCACTAGTTGGAAGTGTTGAAACTGAAGCAAAACAAGAAAAGACTACATGATTAACCGTTTAGAAAAGGATTTAAAAGATAAGAAGAATATTTTATCGCCAAAAAAGGAGGTTAATTAATGTTGTTGAGAGATTAGAAAATGAGCATTTGCAAGAATCTGAGGGCATCCAGAAGTTGAAGTATGATATCACACACCTCGACAGTCAATCACTAAATGTTCAACTTACGAATAATGATCCTATAAGGCATATTGAAAGATCAAAAGTGAAACATGTTGTTGCACAACTTATAAAAATTTAAATTACATGAATGGTAAATATTGAAGGTTCCTTTCATTACACTCTTGTTGTGTAAATATCAAGAGGTATTTTAATTACATTAATCCTATCTTCCAAAATTACAGGTTGACACAGGGTGTTATAAAGCTTGCAACCCACACACTATTGTAAAACCCTCTACACATAACCATTTGGTTATTCACCCCTCTGCTCAAATAGGTTATAATGTATGACATGAAAAAGGAAACAGTTGTAAAAAAACTTGAAAAGAAGTAGACCAAAGTGAATTGTCAAGAGAAAATGTGTCTCAACCTTGTAATTACATAAGTTACTATTGATACATAAGGTATTGTTCATCCAACGACGATGGGGGGTGTGGGGGGGTCTCCCCTGCAAGGGCTCCAAGGGCAGTGCACCCTGGTAGGGGCTTGAGGGTAGTGCCCTCAAAAGGAAAATTTTATTTATATTTTATTATTATAAATCTAGACTGTTCATCATTATGTCTCACATTTGACAGTTGATATTTTATTAGCTTGACTTGCCCTAGAAGGTAACCCTATTTTATGAGGGAATTGTAGTATGATTGTGTATTGTGATGTATTTTGAGATTTTGATAGTGGTCATGTTGCCTCTGGATCCTTGGTTGGTGATACTCCTATAAGAAGCTTGCTCTGCAAGTATATTATAATCTTTGTGATTTCTGAATACTATATTGCCCGTGGCTTTTTGAGTGTGGGGTTTGTCTCCCGAAATGGTTTTCTCCACGTAAATCACTGTGTTGTGGTATGCATGATATTTGTGTTTATTTCTATTAAGTTTCTATAACTGTTAAAGATATGTAAAAAATTTACATTATTCTCCTCTCAAGATTAGTGTAGGAAGTTGTTCTACTACCTTAGCTTCCTTACATGAACGAGATAGACAATGTATTAACTGAAGAGATTGTTCTTTCCCATGAGAAGTTGAGGAAGGTGTGTTTGTAGTATGTGTAATGGGAAAATGGAAATGCATAAGTGGATAAACTCAAAAGGTTTTGTATTGCACATGAATTTGTGTAGGAAAAGAAAGTGAGAGATGATGTTGTAAGTGCAGTTGACCAAATGAATTCAAAGATTATTGAACAAATACAAGTGGAAATAGATAATAAAGAAAAATTGGGGGTTAGAAGATAGTGGGTTGGAACATGAAGAATGAAATAACAACCAACCAACATTGTGTTTACCAACTTGTAATTATTTTGTGCATTTTTTGTCTGAATCATATGAAGAAATTTAAATGCAAATTTTACTCAAAGTAGGAGTCGATATAAATTTTGAAGGTGAACTTCATTACATTATTACTGTCTAAAAAATAGAAGGTTTTCATTACAGTCAACCATATGAGTATCATTAGGATTATTCCTGATTGTTAGGCCACCTACACAAGACAACTTCAAACTCCAAGCCCAATCCTCATTACCAAAATCTCATACATGACTAAAAATGTCTGTACAACATAATGGAATCATTCCCCAACCTTTATTCATAACATTTCGTCAAACCCTCATACTGAACCATCAATTTGGACTCCAAAATAGGATTGCTCCAAGACTGTCTTATCAAGATAGTATACAAAAATGTAATAAAAAACCTTTACTTTCGCCAATCCTTTTCAAAAGAGGGATTTAAACATACCCAAACACATTTTTAAATAATAATATTCAAGTTATATTCACTCACCACAAACAAAATACTTAAATACCCTACTATGCTCTATTATTTCCTAGATTTTTACCAAATTACAGTTCTAAGGCTCAATTGAAACTACCCAACACCTTCTCATCAAATTCTACAACTTTGAAATCCTTTAGTATACTCTTAAAACATGCTACTCACCAATTCATAGAAAATTTCCACGGTTAGATGTGGAGAAACACAATTTTTAAATTCACTGGATACCCTAACAAAGGGTTTTGACAATTTTTACAAAAATAACAATATTTGATTCAAAACTTCACCAATCTGCATAAAAAAATTGCATAAGGAAGGCGATTGGACCTACTATCACATACAAACATTTAGATATGAATCCATGCCTATATTGGGTCGTACAACATCAGAAAATAGAGAAATTATGTATGAAATGGAATAAAAATAGAGTTTCCTTTATTCAATTTCATGACTCCAATCACCCACAAGTATCCAAACATACAATGGCCTTTTTAAAGGAATTTCAATCTGACTCTTCACCTTCTAAGTAATTTCTAACTACCTATTAACGACTAAAACCAAAATGACCTTTCATATTTCATATGTTGCTTTTTGCAACTTTTTAATTTTTGCATATTTGTGACAATTTTTTTGAATACATTACCATTTTTGCAAAATGTGGCATAATAATCTCCTAATGACCATAATACATGGAAAAAATAACTTGACTGACCCTTGAACTATGTTGAAAAAATAAAATTTGATCAACCTTCAAAATTTGCATGTCATTTTCAAGATGCTCCTGCATCAACCTTTAGTCAAAAATTAAAATGCAATATAATATCTCTATGTCTCTCACACATGAACATTTCATATAACCACATACCTTGTAAATGCTAACAATCAACTTATGGCATTCCTTAAGTCAACTGTAAGACAAGAATCCCCCCTAATTGCTAATGGCACGATATTTTATCAAACACATTTATAAAAAGGTCATTAGTAATTTCTTTTCACACAACAAAATATCAAAATATATTTAGTACTTAATCAATATTACTAGTAAATGTTAAATGATGATATACAATACCTTCATAAAATTATGAAAATCATGTGTTTTAAATCTTGTGATATGTCCATCAACTGTAAAAGTTTTAGCCAATGATGACCCATACCCAGTAGGTGTCCTTATTGAATGGATGACATGTTTTAGTTGGTATAGCTTTTTTCAAAATCCATGGAGCTTCTACATATGTTTCATTTTCCCTGTTTGGCCACAAATGTTTTATGGAAAATTTGGTACGTGAAAGAGCAATATCTCTCCTCAAAGATAAGGTGTCCTCTTTGACTGATATATGCCAAAATATAGAATCTGGGACATTTTTGAAGATGTGCATAGGATCTAATAGGTGAGATATTAATAGATCCTTCTAGTATGGAAGGTCATAAAATATGGATTTCCTTTTCATTCCTTCTGGCATATTAACTACAACTTGTTCTAGTTCTTCAATTAAGTCACCCCAATCAAAACAATCCTCCCAAGCTTTGAATTCAGCATCTTCATACTTCTTAAGCCAATCACCTGGACCCATAATCATGGGAGGGCCTCTATTTTCAACTTTTCCATCAAATCAATTCTTCAGGCGATTTCTAAACTTATGATCTAGTGGTAGAAAAACCTTGTTGTTTGTGTAAATAAATTAATGTAGATCTTTAGAATACCACCCTTGAAATTGTTTTGCACATGTTGGACATGCAAATATCCCCTTTGTTTGAAGTCCTGCAATTCAATAAGTAATGTTAATAGCATCAAAAAAAAGTATAAAACTAAGTATGAAAGTTGGGATGAAAATAAATTATGAGTGTAAATACGTAAATATTTTATCTTACCAAAACAAACACCAAGTCCTAGGAAATCTTGAATAGTCCAACATAGCACACCATACAACATGAAGGACCTATTTGATGGAGGACGTGATATGTCATACATTCTTATTCCTTTCCATAGCAGTTGCATCTCATCAATAAAAGATGCAAGATAAACATCCATGTTTTTAACTTGATGTTTTCCTGGAACAATGAGAGTTAGCATAAGGTGCTCCTTTCTAACACTCATCCATGGGGGAATATTGTATACTATCAATCTGACTGGCCAAACACTATAATTTGAGCTTAGGAAAGAGAATGGGCACACTCCATCAATTGCAAGACCAAACCTGATACTACGGGGTTCATCTTTGAATTTTCTTGGCCATTTTCCTCTATGTGTTTCATTGCTTTGGAGTCGGCTAGAATTCACACAAATCCATCTTTACTCCTATTCTTTGCATGTTAGTCCATCAATTGTGCAAGTGACTTGCAATGAAACATTTGTTGAAGTCTAGGTATAATTGGCATGTGATGTAAAACCTTCTTTGGAACTGTAGGACCTTGTACATCTATACGATATCTCTTCTCTTTGCATATAGGGCATTCTACCTTGTTTTGATATTCATCTCTGTATAAAATGCAATCATTTTTACATGAATGAATTTGCTTATATTCAATCCCCAACTCAACCAACAACAAATGCATGTCTCTGCAAGTTGATGGCAACACACTCTCTTCAGCGAATATTTTAGTTTTTAATGCCCTATAAGATTGATAGAGATTAAATCAATTGAATGTTTGACTTATGATGAACATGTTTGATATGTGAATCTATACTAGGACTATTTATATATACAATATATGGTTTTAAAATCCCCTTAAGGAATATAAACGAAGTTGATGAATGTTTACGAATTATGTACACCAATTGACAATGCAAAGTAAGAAATAGATTTCAACTCACTTCAATAGGGTAGTGAATCCTTTGTCTAACCAACCAAATAGTGATTTGATTTCTAATAATATTAATTTGAGGTTCTACTTGCACCCAATTTGAACATGGGTGTCTTCATTGCTTGCTTAATGGAGTCTTTCAGGTTGTTATCATCAATAGTACATTGGTGGTAATTACCCCTGCTATCATCGTTACTATGAACCATATGATCATTATTGTCATCATTGTTTCCATCCCCAAAGAAACCTGTAAGAATTTCATTCAATCCTTCATGCAATATATTTTCACTATCATGATCATCATCATTAGGCTAGGTGGCATGTCATCAGTCTATGCAAATCTCATCAGCTCTTTAAATTTCTCAACTAGTAGTATTCTCTTCAATATTGTTCTTTTCACCCTGGTATTGTTTAAAGGATGGTTTGGATCATGCCATCCAAATCTTAATAACCCGGTTGGATCTTGGGCATTAGTATGTGTTTCATCAACATCTTCTACCTATCAACAAACGCAAGCATTATTTAATGTTTGGCAACAATTGGATAAATCATAAATGTATCAATTTCAAAGAAATATAATCAAATATGGCTTAAAAAATAAAAATATTAATTGTATGAATGTATATACATCAATTGGATAATGGAACATTATTTTATATACTACCTTTTTTATACAATAATTTAAATAAAACACAATTTTGACAACATAGTTTATAAAACATTAGTCCACACTCATTTATTATTCTTTGGTTTTTTGCCCTTAAGAACATCCTTAGGGAGACCTTGTTCTTCCCTTTTCTTTCGTGTAGGAGTGTGTTTTAAGAAGTGGTAATCAATCAATAACTCATCCCCAATGGTAAGGTCCATAATAGCCTCAACCATTATCAATCTATCAACCTCTCTTTCCATATCTCCATCTTTATCATTTATAACCTCAACAAATTGACAATTTGGTCTTATAGTAGGGTCCTTTCCCTTACTACTATTTATAAATCTTGCAATATTTTTGTGTGTGTATGCATGTCCATCTATATACATAAGATGACCTCTATTCATTTATTTTCCACTTTCCAATTGGAGATGATGTGTATACATATTCAAATTTAGACCATATGCTGACATGCTAGGCCTATATTCTGCTAACCTTCTCCATTCACCGTATTGTAATATGATGGACCATAATATGGCATTAATCTCCTAGTGGTTTGTTTTGAATTGTTTCTATGTTTAGATCCCACATGTACATTTTGGACAATAAAGAGGCCTAGATTCGCTCCATGAATATTGGAGGGTTGTATCATGTAGTTGTATCCCCAAAATTGAAACACCTTGTACACTCTAGGTAGTTGTTGATCACTAGGCCAAGCACAATATAGTCGATGATCAAATGTCTCTTTGTAAATTGATCTCAAACTCAGGGGCAAGTCATCATCTCCATCACATTCATTCTCATAGGGTATGTAGTCCACCTTCCCCTTGTCTTTAAGCAATTATGCATATTTAAACTAGTTCTTGTTCGATGACTTGTTTTCATCAATTCCTCATCTTTTGAGCTGGTATATTGGCACATATTTTTGTTAGATGTATCATCTAATAAATGATCATTGCCCTCTAGGCTAGAAGTCGGTGATCCAGGAAACTTTAAACCAAGAACTTTATCCTGCAAGTATCCATTAAGAAAAAAATTAGTTATTTAAATAATATAAAACAATGTTTAAATGAAGTATACATGTTATTTATATCAAATTGGAAAATTCCTTACCACAATTCCTATTGGATTTGAATCGATTGTAGGAGGAATACTACAACTGGAAGCTTATCATATATGTAATGTCTTTGTACAATTGCTCATTTGAATTGTTTCTTTCCACGACATATAGAACATCCACAAACAACAATTTTCTCAAAGTATTCATCCCATGTACTATAGTCCTGACCAACCTCTTGTTCAGTGCAATCATTTGTTGTTTTGTGGATCCATTTTCATATCCTCTTCCACCCACTATCCTCTACATGATTTAACAGTTTTAGGTCCATGTCCATGTACATATCTTCTTCTTTTGCTAGTTGAACCCTTAGGCTTTGCATTTTCTCCAATCTCCATCTAAAATAATTAGCAACATGCATTAATTTATGTCAAGATTGGATAATACATTATAAATTTCAGTAATACTATGAAAAAAGATGGATGTATCACAAAATGCCATCAAATCATTTTTTCCTAAGTTAAGTCAAAATTTGAGTACCTGATGTCCTGCTTCATTTGTTGTGTCCTCATTTGATATGACATGATCTGTTGCCATGGCCTCGTCTAGCCCCTATAATACACAACATAGTAAATAATATTTAGACACAATTATATCATTTCAATGAATATGCTATCCAACACAAAACCTCACTTTAGTCATATATTTGACATATTGATATCATGTTTTGGCCATCCTAATTTTCAAAACTTTTCCCTTGATCATAGAATCACATTTAATCACCATTCCTATGCATTTTCAACCAATAAGTTTGACCTTAGAGGCCTCATGGACAAAAAAATGACTTTATCTCCTCTATGTTGTAGCATTTGTGAATTCATAAACACCTTCCTCCTTTGGTTGAGGTTGCTTTCTCTTCTTACCTCTATTGTATATTTAGATTCCGTTGTCATATCTATTTCCACAAACTTTCCTCTCCAGGATTTAGTATTTCTATGCCATCCACGTCCTCTCTCCATGGTCTCCTTTGGATCCTGTAATACACAACAATGAAAATAGTCACATAATAGTTGTGCACCAAGAGAATATTGTTGAAATTATCTTGTTAATACACTCATTTTTCATTAAGAAACACTATGAAAAAAAATAGGACATTGCAACATTTTTCTCTTCACAAAGTTTACACATGAAATCTTGACAACTAGAGCTCAAATCTTATGATTACAAGATGACTACAAATTCACATAAAAAGAAATTTATTTACAAGCTCGCTACAAATAAAACCTATTACTAATAATCTGAGCTAAACATCCCTTCCATGGTCCCTTGTTATCCTACATGAAAGAAAACGTATTACTAATAATTTTAGTTGGTTCTCTACCTTACACTTCTTCCACAAATTCATTAAAACCATAGATATTTTCTCTTTGAAAACTAGAGATTGGATTCCTTATTCTTGATTCAAACCTACTTTAGGATGGAATTATGAGATCTAATCAAGGATGGAATTATGAGATCTAACAAAGTGTAAAAAAATGTCAAAATATGCAATATATGCATGGATAAAGGCAATAGACAAATATATATGATAACACATGATGAATAATCTATCAATAATACATTAAATAAGGGTGGGCTAGTGAGATCAAAGAGATTACACAAAAAATTCCAAACCATAATCAAGATAATAGCAATGAAACATAGATAAGGGGTGCATCCAAGCCATAATAAAGTATAAAATGAATCATATCTACTTAAAAATGTAAGATTTATAACCTTAATGTAGAAGGATAAACTCTAAGAATGAAACTTGAGTGTGTTTAAGAATGTTTGGTTCATGAATTTATGTAAGGAAAAATAACATGCCTCACATAAATATCCCAAGTAAATTAAATAAATTAAAATGAATAAATAATATAACTTTCCCACGATAAAGAGTTGAGAGTAATAACACCACTAAAATAAATGCTCAAAATTAAATAATAAAAATAATGGTATTTAGCTCTAGGTTCAATGAAGATATGACTATGCTAGACATTGCTAAGTGATTTATTAGTGCAACAATAACTAGGACTATAAAAAACTACCTCAAAACTATAAAATTCATGATGCTTCATTCCAATACAGTTCCATGGATATGGAATTGATCTCAGTGCATAAAAATATGAACCTACACATAGAACTAAACCTTAACTATAGATCTGATCTTCACTGAATTGGATATCTATAATTTATTATCTTGATTTCTACAACCTATGTTTAAGAGGGTTCATGTTAATAGACATTATTGAGGATTTTGTTAGGCTAGGATATTTCTCCTTTAGTTAAACTCCTATTACTAATTTAATGATACAAATAAATGATTGAAGGAAACATGGAAGCATGCAATACACATAGGATGTTTCAATGAAATGTCAATGTCACATGATAATGATTTAGTTCTCATAGATGATTTATCATAATTCCCCAATAAGCCCTATATCTAGAGTGTTGGAGTTATCGTACGACCTTGAGAGAGTGAATAAGTGTCTAAGAAACTTTTTCTACTTTGACCGAGATTTTTAATTATGATTTCCTTTTCTTTCAACAAAAGAGTAGAGTAATCACTTTTGAAAGCACAAAGATATGACAACATTAACTCAGTCTATTAGACAACTTATGAAAATGTGATTTGAGTGAGATATCTTGCATTTGCCAAAACAGTTATGGCTGACATTGATTAACAATCAAAGCATGATGACAGTGCAGGTGCAACTCATAAGACTATGCAAATGATGATCAACATTATTGACTCACTTCTTAAACAATTGATTTGAATGCAGCTTTAAAGACAAGAAAGGTATTGAGACAACAAACACCTTTAGCTAATTATAACTATTCTTGAGCAATGAATCAAATGAGAACTTTTAAGCTTCCATTTGAATTAGGCTTTTCAGCAATGACTTGTGCAAGATATTTGAACTAAATATTTGCAAATATGAAGGAACTATCATTCAAAAAATGTTCAGACTGATAAAAACTATCACAATCAAGAAACATTATGACATCAAAACAAAGAGACCAAAAGACAAAAGATTTGTCGAGTGGAAAACCCTCCTGGGGTAGAAAAACCACTCCTAAACTGCCTTACTGGCTTAATCTTCAAAAACCACTGTTAACAATGCCTTATAGGCTAATTTCTGAGCACCAACTCAAGGAGCACCAACCCCTCATTTTGAAACACCAATTTCAAGGAGCACCAACCCCTCAATTTATTTTCAGAACAATAATAATATCTCAGAGGATCTCTCTGTTTTTAGTTAAGCTCATAACTCTCTGTTATGCATCATGTTTTCCAAATTTTGTATCACAGATTTTTCCAATACATCTCTTGATTCGGCCAAAATAACTATGTCTCAGAATTACAACCAACAGCCTTTCAGTTATTCACAACACTGCATTTTATACATCTTTTCCAGTGTGTAGTCTTCAAAAAGATTCGAGGTCAAAGGAGAGCTGAAACCTCCTTTCTATTTTCAGGAAAAAAGGATGCCAGAAAAATAAATGTCTGCAAGAGTAACGCCTGTGCACTAGGCTGTCAATAAACTGACAATCATAAATCAAAGTTCCTTTTTGAAACTGCAAATGCCTTTCACAAAAACCAGATGCTTCATTAAAACAAAATACTCATTTGAAACTATTTTCAGAATACCCATATGCAAAATCCATCAATTTGTAACGAATGTAATGTGTCAGTAATGAAACTGGCAGATCTTTCAAGATTCGTGACTGCCCATTAACAGTAAATCATAACCTCTAATGCATATTCTGCCTTGTAAACGTTCTGAGATTTGATGCCAACCAATGATGTCGGCCTGCAACTATATTTAGAAATTCCCATGTCGGCCACAGTGATTGAGTCTGTTAATCGTTCGCCCAGACATCCAGATAGTCCTGCCAAAGGCAATTAAATCGCCAGTCATTCCCCTTAGATATCGCTTTTGCCATGACCCATCAGATTCAGGGAGAAGACATAATGAATACATTATGTCATGTCGAGAGCTCATATGTTATGTTCTTTC
>VDFB02058242.1:492698611-492742502 GCA_007258455.2 Sequoia sempervirens
TTCATATAACCACATACCATGTAAATGTTGACAATCAACTTATGGCATTCCTTAAGTCAACTATAAGACAAGAATCCCCCCTAATTGTCAATGACATGATATGTTATCAAACACATTTATAAAACAATCATTAGTAATTTCTTTTCACACAACAAAATATCAAAATATATTTAGTACTTAATCAATGTTACTAGTAAATGTTAAATGATGATATACAATACCTTCATAAAATTATGAAAATCATGTGTTTTAAATCTTGTGATATGTCCACCAACTATAAAAGCTTTAACCAACAATGACCCATAACCAGTAGGTGTCCTTAATGAATGGATGACATTTTTTAGTTGGTATAGCTTTTTTTTTTCAAAATTCATGGAGCTTGCTACATATGTTTCATTTTCCCTGTTTGGCCACAAATGTTTTATGGAAAATTTGGTACGTGAAAGAGCAATATCTCTCCTCAAAGATAAGGTGTCCTCTTTGACTGATATATGCCAAAATATAGAAGCTGGGACATTTTTGAAGATGTGCATAGGATCTAATAGGTGAGATATTAATAGATCCTTCCAATAAGGGAGCTCATAAAATATGGATTTCATTTTCATTCCTTCTGGCATATTAACTACAACTTGTTCTAGTTTTTCAATTGAATCACCCCAATCAAAACAATCCTCCCAAGCTTTGAATTCAAACATCTTCATAACAATTTTTAAGCTGATCACCCCTGACCCATAATCATGGGAGGGTCTCCTTATTTTCAATCCTTTCCATCAAATCAATTCTTCAGCATTTATAAACCTATGATCTAGTGGTAGAAAAACCTTGTTGTTTGCGTAAATAAATTTATGTAGATCTTTAGAATACCACCCTTGAAATTGTTTTGCACATGTTGGACATGCAAATATCCCCTTTGTTTGAAGCCCTGCAATTCAACAAGTAATGTTAATAACATCAAAAAAATAGTATAAAACTAAGTATGAAAGTTGGGATGAAAATAAATTATGAGTGTAACTACATAAATATTTTATCTTACCAAAACAAACACCAAGTCTTGGGAAATCATGAATAGTCCAACATAGCACACCATACAACATGAAGGACCTATTTGATGGAGGACATGATATGTCATACATTCTTATTCCTTTCTTCCATAGCGGCCAGATCTCTATCAATAAAAGATGCAAGATAAACATCCATGTTTTTAACTTGATGTTTTCCTGGAATAATGAGAGTTAGCATAAGTTGCTCCTTTCTAACACTCATCCATGGGGGGATATTGTATAATATCAATTTTACTGGCCAAACACTATAATTTGAGCTCAGGAAAGAGAATGGGCACACTCCATCAATTGCAAGACCAAACCTGATACTACAGAGTTCAACTTTGAATATTCTTCTCCATTTCTCTTGTATGTGATTCATTGCTTTGGAGTCGAATCAAATTCACATGAATCCATATTTACTCCTATTCTTTGCATGCTAGTCCATCAATTGTGCAAATGACTTGTAACAAAACATTTGTTGAAGTCTAGGTATAATTGGCATGTGGCATAAAATGTTCTTTAGAACTGTAGGACCTTGTACATCTATACAATATCTCTTCTTGCATATAGGGCATTCTACCTTGTTTTGAGATTCCCATATAAAATGCAATCATTTTTACATGAATGAATTTGCTTATATTCAATCCTCACAACTTAAATCAAACAAATGTATGTCTGTGTTGGATGGCAACACACTCTCTTTCAAATGTATCATTTTAGTTTTAATGCCCTATAGATTGATAGAGATTAAATCAATTGAAGGTTTGACTTTATGATGAACACATGTTTGATATGTGAATCTATACTAGGACTATTTATATATACAATATATGGTTTTAAAATCCCCTTAAGGAATATAAACGAAGTTGATGAATGTTTACGAATTATGTACACCAATTGACAATGCAAAGTAAGAAATAGATTTCAACTCACTTCAGTAGGGTAGTGAATCCATTGTCTAACCAACCAAATAGTGATTTGATTTCTAATAATATTAATGTGCATGCCAATTTTGAGGTTCTACTTGCACCCGATTTGAACACAGGTGTCCTCGCTACTTGCTTGATGGAGTCTTTTAGGTTGTTATCATCAACATTACATTGGTGGTAATTACCCTTGCTATCATCGTTACTGTCAACCATATGATCATTATTGTCATCATTGTTTTCATCCCCAAAGAAACTTGTAAGCATTTCAGTATCTCAATCCTCATGCAATATATATTTTCACTATCATGATCATCATCACAAGGCTAGGTGGTACGCTGTCAATGGGCCTATGCAAAATCCACTTTTAACCTCAACTCAGTAGTATCTTCAATATTGTTCTTTTCACCCTAGTATTGTTTAAAGGATGGTTTGGATCATGCCATCCAAATCTTAATAACCCAGTTGGATCTTGGGTATTAGTATGTGTTTCATCAATATCTTCTACCTATCAACAAATGCAAGCATTATTTAATGTTTGGCAACAATTGATAAATCATAAATGTAATGTAATTTCAAAGAAATATAATCAAATATGGCTTCTTTAAAAATAAAAAAAATATTAATTGTATGAATGTATATACATTCTCAATTGAATAATGGAAAATTATTTTATATACTACCTTTTTTTATACAATAATTTACATAAAATACAATTTTGACAACATAGTTTATAAAATATTAGTCCACACTCATTTATTATTCTTTGGTTTTCTGTCCTTAAGAACATCCTTGGGGATACCTTGTTTTTCCCTTTTCTTTCATGCAGGAGTGCATTTTAAGAAGGGGTAATAAATCAATAACTCATACCCAATGGTGAGGTCCATAAGATCCTCAACCATTATCAATCTATCAACCTCTCTTTCCATATCTCCATATTTATCATTTATAACCTCAAAAAATTGACAATTTGGTCTTATAGTAGAGTCCCTTACCTTACTACCATTTATAAATCTTGCAATATATTTTTGTGTGTATTCATGTCCATCTATATACATAAGATGGCCTCTATTCATTTATTTTCCACTTTCCAATTGGAGATGATGTGTATACATATTCAAATTTGTAGACCATATGCTGACATGCTAGGCCTATATTCTGCTAACCTTCTCCATTCACCACTATAATATGATGGACCATAATATGGCATTAATCTCTTAGTGGTTTGTTCTGAATTGTTTCTATGTTTGGATCCCACATGTACATTTTGGACAATAAAGAGGCCTAGATTCGCTCCATGAATATTGGAGGGTTGTATCATGTAGTTGTATCCCCAAAATTGAAACACCTTGTACACTCTAGGTAGTTGTTGATCACTAGGCCAAGCACAATATAGTCGATGATCAAATGTCTCTTTGTAAATTGATCTCAAACTCAGGGGAAATTTATCATCTCCATCACATTCATTCTCATAGGGTATGTAGTCCACCTTCCCCTTGTCTTTAAGCAATTATGCATATTTAAACTAGTTCTTGTTCTGATACTTGTTTTCATCAATTCCTCATCTTTTGAGCTGGTATATTGGCACATATTTTTGTTAGATGTATCATCTAATAAATGATCATTGCCCTCTAGGTTGGAAGTCGGTGACCCAGGAAACTTTAAACAAAGAACTTTATCCTGCAAGTATCCATTAAGAAAAAAATTAGTTATTTAAATAATATAAAACAATGCTTAAATGAAGTATACATGTTATTTATATCAAATTGGAAAATTCCTTACCACAATTCCTATTGGATTTGAATCGATTGTAGGAGGAATACTACAAACTGGAAGCTTATCATATATGTAATGTCTTTGTACAATCACTCGTTTAAATTGTTTCTTTCAATGATATAGAGAACATCCACAAACAACAATTTTCTCAAAGTATTCATCCCATGTACTATAGTTCTAACCAACCTCTTGTTTAGTGCAATCATTTGTTGTTTCTGCAAGATCCATTTTCATATCCTCTTCCACCCACTGTCCTCTACATGATTTAACAGTTTTAGGTCCATGTCCACGTACATATCTTCTTCTTTTGCTAGTTGAACGCCCAGGCTCTGCATTTGCTCCAATCCCCATCTAAAATAATTAGCAACATGCATTAATTTATGTCAAGATTGGATAATACATTATAAATTTCAATAATACTATGAAAAAAGATGGATGTATCACAAAATGCCATCAAATCATTTTTTCCTAAGTTAAGTCAAAATTTGAGTACCTGATGTCTTGCTTCATTTGTTGTGTCCTCATTTGATATGACACGATCTGTTTCCATGGCCTCGTCTAGCCACTATAATACACAACATAGTAAATAATGTTTATTACACCAATTATATCATTTCAACGAATATGCTATCGAATACAAAACCTCACTTTAGTCATATATTTGACATATTGATATCATGTTTTGGCCATCCTAATTTTCAAACTTTTCCCTTGATCATAGAATCACATTTAATCACCATTCCTATGCATTTTCAACCAATAAGTTTGACCTTAGAGGCCTCATGGACAAAAAATGACTTTATCTCCTCTATGATGTAGCATTTGTGAATTCATAAACACCTTCCTCCTTTGGTTGAGGTTGCTTTCTCTTCCTACCTCTATTGTATTTGTAGATTCCATTGTCATGTCTATTTCCACCCACTTTCATCTCTGCAATTTAGTAGTTCTATGTCATCCACGTCCTCTCTCCATGGCCTCCTCTGGATCCTGTAATACACAACAATGACAATAGTCACATAACAACTTTGCACCAAGAGAATATTTTTGAAATTATCTTGTTAATACTCTCACTTTTCATTAAGACGCACTATGAAAAACAAAATAGGACATTGCAACATTTTTCTCTTCACAAAAAGTTTACTCGTGAAATCTTGACAACTAGAGCTCAAATCTTATGATTACAAGATGACTACAAATTCACATCAAAAAGACATTTATTTACAAGCTGACTACAAATAAAACCTATTACTAATAATTTTAGCTGAACATCCCTTTCATGGTCCCTTGTTATCCTAGATAAAAGAAAACCTATTACTAATAATTTTAGTCACTTCTCTACCTTGCACTTCTTCCACAAATTCATTAAAATCATAGATATTTTCTCTTTGAAAACTAGAGATGGATTCCTTATTCTTTATTGAAACCTACCTTAGGATGGAATGATGCGATCTAATCAAGGATGGAATGATGAGATCTAACAAAGTGTAAAAACATGTCAAAATATGTAATATATGCATGGATAAAGGAAATAGACAAACATATGATAATACATCATGAATGATCTATCAATAATACATTAAATAAGGGTGGGTTAATAGGATCAAAGAGATTACACAAAAAAATCCCAAACCCTAATCAAGATAATAGCAATGAAACATAGATAAGGGGTGCATCCAAGCCCTAATAAAGTATAAAATGAATCATATCTACTTAAAAATGTTAGATTTATAACCTTAATGTAGAAGGATAAACTCTAAGGATGAAACCTGAGTTTGTTTAAGAATGTTTGGTTCATAAATTTATGTAAGGAAAAATAACATGCCTCGCATAAATATCCCAAGTAAATTAATTAAATCAAAATGAATAAATAATATAAATTGCCCAAGATAAAGAGTTGAGAGTAATAACACCACTAAAATAAATGCTCAAAAAATAAAAATAATGGTAGTTAGCTCTAGGTTCAATGAAGATATGACTATGCTAGACATTGCTAAGTGTTTTATTAGTGCAATAATAACTAGGAGTATAAAAAACTATCTCAAAACTATAAAATTCATGATGCTTCATTCCAATACACTTCCATGGATATGGAACTGATCTCAATGCATAAAAATATGAACCTACACGTAGAACTAAACCTTAACTATAGATCTAATCTTCACTGAATTGGATGTCTATAATTTATTATCTTGATGTCTACAACCTATTTCTAAGAGGGGTCATGTCGATAGAAATTATTGAGGATTTTGTTAGGCTAGGATATTTCTCCTTTAGTTAAACTCCTATTACTAATTTAATGATACAAATAAATGATTGAAGACAACAGGGAAGCATGCAATGCACATAGGATGTTGATGCAATGTCAATGTCACATGATAATGATTTAGTTCTCATAGATGATTTTTCATAATTCCCCAATAAGCCCTATATCTA
This sequence comes from Sequoia sempervirens, assembly GCA_007258455.2. Classification (NCBI taxonomy): domain Eukaryota; kingdom Viridiplantae; phylum Streptophyta; class Pinopsida; order Cupressales; family Cupressaceae; genus Sequoia; species Sequoia sempervirens. The sequence continues at coordinate 492,704,790 of VDFB02058242.1, forward strand.
AGTGTTGGAGTTATCGACTGACACTGAGAGGGGGGGGTGAATAAGTGTCTAAACTTTTTCAACTTCGACCAAGATTTTTAATTCTGATTTCCTTTTCTTTCAACAATAGAATAGAGTAAACACTTTTGACAGCACAAAGATATGACAACATTAACTTAGTCTATTAGACAACTTATGAAAATGTGATTTGAGTGAGATATCTTGTATTTTCCAAAACAATTATGGTTGTCATTGATTAACAATCAAAGCATGATGATAGTGCAGGTGCAACTCATAAGACTATGCAAATGATGATCAACATTATTGACTCACTTCTTAAACAATTGATTTGAATGCAGCTTTAAAGACAAGAAATGTATTGAGACAACAAACACCTTTAGCTAATAATAACTATTCTTAAGCAATGAATCAAATGAGAACTTTTAAGCTTCCATTTGAATTAGGCTTTTTTAGCAATGACTTGTGCAAGATATTTGAACTAAATATTTGCAAATATGAAGGAACTATCATTCAAAAATGTTCAGACTGATAAAAACTATCACAATCAAGAAACATTATGACATCAAAACAAAGTGACCAAAAGACAAAAGATTTGCCAAGTGGAAAACCCTCCTGGGGTAGAAAAACCACTCCTAAACTGCCTTATTGGCTTAACCTTCAAAAACCACTGTTAACAATGCCTTATAAGCTAATTTCTGAGCACCAACTCAAGGAGCACCAACCCCTCATTTTGAAACACCAATTTCAAGGAGCACCCACCCCTCAAATTATTTTTAGAACAATAATAATATCTCAGAGGATCTCTCTGTTTTCAGTTAAGCTCATAACTCTCTGTTATGCATCATGTTTTCCAAATTTTATATCACCGAGTTTTTCAATAGATCTCTTGATTCGGCCAAAATAACTATCTCAGAATTACAACCAGCAGCCTTTCAGTTATTCACAACACTGCATTTTACACATCTTTTCTAGTGTGTAGTCTTCAAAGAGATTCGAGGTCAAAGGAGAGTTGAAACCTCCTTTCTATTTTTCAGGAAAAAAGGATGCCAAAAAAATAAATGTCTGCAAGAGTAACGCTTGTGCAATAGGTTGTCAATAAACTGACAATCATAAATCAAAGTTCCTTTTTGAAATTGCAAATGCCTTTCACAAAAACCAGATGCTTCATTAAAATAAAATACTCATTTGAAACTATTTTCAGAATACCCATATGCAGAATCCATCAATTTGTAACGAATGTAATGTGTCAATAATGAAACTGGCAGATCTTTCAAGATTCGTGACTACCCATTAACAGTAAATCATAACCTCTAATGCATATTCTGCCTTGTAACCGTTTTAAGATTCGATGCCAACCAATGATGTCGACCTACAACTATATTTAGAAATTCCCATCTCGGCCACTGTGATTGAGTTTGTTAATCGTTCGCTGAGACATCCAGATAGTCCTGCCAAAGGCAATTAAATCGCCAGTCATTCCCCTTAGATATCGCTTTCACCATGACCCATCAGAGTCAGGGAGAAGACATAACAAATACATTATGTCACGCCGAGAGCTCATATTTTATGTTCTTTCCAATCGTTGAGACATAAGAAGGTTTCTCACCAAGATCCCCTTTTCGTTTCATTCACTGTCGCTGTAACCTTTTGATATCAGAAAGACCCTATGTAGATCACACTGTGTTTCACCGAAAGTCTCCTTTTACCCCTTGTAAGTCGCTGTAACATAATGGTTCTCTCACCGATGCATCCTTCTATCTTATGAGGGTCGCTATAACATACCGACATCGGGGAGACCTCTCGTAGAACATCCTGTGTCTTACCAAAAGCCCACGTGTTCATTCCTATTCGTCGAGACAATTCAATACCTATGCCGAAGGTAACTTTATCACCATCAGTCATCCCTCTGTTTGTCGCTGTGACATTCTGTTGTCGGGGAGACGTTATGTAGATTTCATTATGTTTCACCGAAAGACTTTTTATCTCTTCTGTGTCACTGTAACCTTCAACCATCGGGGAGAAATCATATCGAATAATACTTTGTTATACCGAAAGTCACCCACCATCTAGTGTGTCATTGAGACAAGTCAGATCCTATGCCGACAAAGTCCTTTTGTGTTCCGTCGATGAGACCGGAGGTCACTCGCCGAGACCTCATGCCAAAAACCCTAACTCTTACTGAGATGTATACCTTTATGTTGTCAGTCGGTATAAGAAAACAAACTCGCCAAGACCTTTCTTCGAGAACATGAGTCATACCGAAAAAGTTCCTTTTGTTTTATGCATCGCCGAGACATATCAATGTAGGGGAGACCTCTTGGAGAGCACACTATGTCATACCAAAAATCTTTATCCACTCTAAGTCGCTGAGACAATACCAACCTCTCGCCAAAAGCCCCACATAAGACTTAGTCGGCAAGACCCAACAAAGTCGTTGAGACATTACTCTGAATATCATTAACTCATACCGATATAACCTTTGTGCACAAGTCAGTAAGACACCACGAAATCGCTATGGAATTTCATCGAAGCCCCTACCTTTTCCGATAAGACCTTTCAGTGCACAGTCAAAGAGACAATATGTCTTCAATGAGACCACATACCGAATATAGCACTCCTGCTGATATGTTCCTTTTCCTTCGGTTAGTGAGACAAGATGAGTTCGCTAAGACATCATATCGATGCCACAACTCTTGTTGATATGATATTTCTTGTGCCGGTCGGCAAGACACAAAGTGCTCGATGAAAACAACATGTCGATAGGGATCACCCTCTGTCACCAAAACCATGGAGAAGTCCTGCCGAAAGCTACCTGTATGTAAAATCAAATCGTCATGACATCAAAAACGTCTTGCCGATAGGCAACACAGACGTTTAACAGAGAAATGGATTGGGGAGACCTTGGCATTCTCACACCGATATGTTCTTTCTTGTCACTGAAACAATGTACAAATAAGATGACCTGAGATTGCACGAAGCTCAAATTGAACAGAACTATAAGATATTAAAATTCTAAATGTAAACTGTCACTGAATGCCAAGACATGTAAACCATATAGACAAAACTGTACCAAGATAAAGCATGAGAAACCAATCTGAAACTATCAACAAGTAGAATCAACTGAAAGGGATTTTGTCATCAAGGACAAACCATATGATCACAACTAAGAACCAACACTAAGATGATAGTAATGAATTAGGGTTTGTCCTTTTATACAAATCTATAACATGCAATTTGAAATATTTCACACTTTAGATGACTCATCTAGTTGTATAGGGTGAACATGGGCCCATTTAAATTTAAATTTAAAAGTTTAGGGGTCATTTCTGAGTTCAAAAATCTAACCTCTATTAGTTTTGCACCCACAAAATTGACATGGGATAAGGAATAGATAAAATAGGGAACCATGATTGCTCCCTTGGAACATATGAAGATGAAGTCAATTTAGGATCAATTTATTTATCAACTTCCAAGCAAAATACATCATTTTGCAATGCTAGGTGCTAAATTAGGTGTACTTTGCATAGCCTTTTGCGCCCAAAATAGATTACATTTAGGGCTAAAATTTGGTGCTAAAGTTAGCATTAACTATGCCGACTATAGCGCTAACTAATGAATCAAAAACATAAATTAAAAACTTCCCGCGTGAAGGAAGAGATGAGAGGAGAAAAACACTGCACGAAGGAAGAGAGGAGAAAAAAGGGAAAAACATCATGCAAAGGAAGAGAGGAGGGCGCTCTTTGAGGGATCAACTACAAGCAAGTAGAGAAGAAATTCAATTTAGTTTGCGACACCATAGGTAAGGTTACAATTTGTTTTTTTTCGTTCCTACAAATAGTTTTGTTTGGATTAAATGGAGAGGATTGTGAAGAAAGGGTTGTGAATATTGTTTTGTTTACAGGCGAATCGTTCAAGCCTCATGTGGTTGCAAAGGAGGAGGGTAAAATTGTAGATGTTGCATTATTTCCTCTGCATCTGAGAGCAGTGAACGCATTTTTGAAACTCCAATCCCTCGATTCACTTATCATTCCCATCCCAAGCTTTCAAATTCTAGTTTGATTTCTCAAACCTTCCTTCCATACCTTTCTCTAAAGATAACTTTCTCGCTTCCTTCCTAAAAAAGTAGTCGAGTGCTTTCAAGACAAGTCATCAAACAACATCCACCCCACTGCATCCAGGTCCCATGGGAACAGAGGTTGGTCGAGACAATACAAGGAGATAGGGTTTTTGAGATGAGGGTGAGCAAAATAAAATTAGGCCTAGAACTATAGATTCCCTCCCAAGGCAACAATTGATTCATAGGCATTTAAATCTAGAAAGAGAGTCATTTAAGGTAAAGCTTGCTCATTAATCGCCCCTTTCTTTTAAATCGCCCATTTCTTTTAATTTCTTTGATTGGTGGCTTGCTTTCATACCACAAACTGGATGAAAAATTTCATACCTAACAGTGTGTACTTCGTTTGCCTCCATAGAATGGACAAAAATAATTTTCCCTAGGTCGCCTCAAAATGTCAAGCAATGGAGGGAAGGGAGCAAAGGAAGCAGACTCTGGCCACAATGAGGTAATACATTGTCAATTTATAGATTTGTAAATGTTTCCATTGTTTCTTTGATTTTTAGTTTTTAGTTTTTTATTTCTAAATTTAAAAGAAGAAATTTATTTTATATATATATATAGGGACATGAGATTGAAAAAGATAAAGAGGTGTTAGCTTCCATATTGGGGGTAGAGGCAATGAAAAAATTGGATGGTGTGGACTTGAAAATTCTTGCTAGATACATAGAAAAATGATCTAGTAAAGCCCCTGAAATATTGCAACCAAATCAACTGTGTCAAAGGGAATCAATTGATTCCCCAACTAGTTGTCCTAGATCGAGCAAAAGATCCAGGAGGAAATCAATAACAATAAACTCTAAGAATGTGGAACAAGGAGCAAAGACTTCCAATGTCCCAACCACTCCTGGGACACAAACTTCTTCCACCACACCATATTTTGCATATTGCATTGGTAGCTATTATACCAACATAGAATACAATGTGGTTTCAGGGGAAGTCTGAATGATAGATGCTGGAAAAATGTTTGTGAATAGGTTGAAGGAATTATGCCTTCAACAGTTCAAAGACCATCTACATTTTCCATTCTCAAAGATACCCATGCACCTGCAAAAAGTAGTTATCCATGACATGGACACTGAATTTGGCACAGGTTGGTCTGTGAAGAAGATAAAGCTACAAATGTCTCAAAACTACAAGAGATTTTGGTGCAACCAAACAAAGAAGATAAAAAAATACCTCTTGAGCTAAGGCTCAAGAAAAGGCCAATTGATGTAAGTGTGAAAGTATGGAAAGAGCTTGTAAAAGCATATGAGAAGTTTGATGCATGGAGGAAGTCCGGTGAGGAGAGTACGCAGGTATTTGAATTTGTTCATAAGATTATATCAAATTTATTAAACGATTTTTAAATTTTATTTGTGCATAGTTAAATTAAATTAGTATATTTTTTCAGGACAAGGCCTCCAAGGCTAGGCTTGAAAAACTTTGTGCCACACATCACAGTGGCCAGAAAGGTTTACAGGCCTTGATTTGTACATTTGTAAGTATATTTAATATGTTAAATGATATTTTTTTATTTCCTAGGAAAAAGTAAATGATTGCATATTAATTAGTTTAACTAGTAAATGTGCCATGTTTTGACAGGAGGAGAAATATGGTCGGCATCCAAAGCAATTTGAAAAGGAAAATTTATAAAGCAAAAATTGGACTGATTTTGTAATCTGGATCGAGAACGAGGTATCAATAGTTAACTTTCAATAACTTAGTTGGATATTGTTGTGTTAATATGTCAATTTTCATTTCTTGTGTTGAGTTGTTTATTGATGCGTAGGATGAGTTCTAAAGTGCTTCTCTGTTGGCCCTAGATCCCACTCAATTGTCCCATTATTTCATGTTGAGGGAAAAAATATTATTTGCCTTAAAGGGCAGTGGGTGACATTCATGCCTTATTTTCATCACATCTTTTAATTAATGACCATGGTCTTTTAATATCTCTTAAGTGTCCTCATTTAAGTTATGAGTTGTATCATTTGAGCAACTTAGTCCTATGTTGATTTGATTTATCTTCTTTTCTCTCAAACATGGTATCTCAAGGAGTGCTTCCTTGAATTCATGTTGCCATTCTAATAAGTGATCCACATGCATCTTTGCCATCCTTCCTCACAATGTTGCCATTCTTTTAACATGTAAGAATGTTTTGATGCATCTTGGTAGGAATCCTATAGATCTAACATATCCTTGTAGAACTCCTTTTGCACCAAGGTCAAGTCATCATGGATTTATAATGCATATTCCATGAAATCACCTATGTCATACCTTGTAGCCTTGTAGTATTCCACTTGATGTTTCAAGTGCTCAATTTCCTTCTTATGCCCTTCCATTTCTCATGCCATTTTAAGGATGTTTGATTCATTTGCTTGTGTTGTGGCAACCCTAGTCATAGCCCTGGCCACTAGATCCATATCATCTACATCACTTGGTGTAGCTAACCAACCACTTAATTTGTCCATCTAATTTAAAAAAAGGTAGTAAATTCTTGTCTTAAATAAAGAAATCAACAGTAAAAAACTTGCAATCTAATCTGATCAACATAGAGAAGTGTGTAATACTAGAATTCTTAACATTCAAAAGATAAATGGAATGTCCTCAACACCCAGTAGAGCTATCCAAAAAATCTAACTAAAAACACAAATGTGCTCCCACACATAATGGCCTAATGGTTGGTTGTCATAGAAGTCAAACTACCAAAGTAACAACACTGATCAAGTTAACATATATGCATCATTTGCATAAACAACTGAACCATTTATGTGCATGAATAGATAGTAGAAGGATGCAGATGAACTCAATTCATCTGACTTTATGCCTCTTGGCAGGCATTCCTCTTGAATCTCTAATATCAGGTACTCGAGACTTCCCCATAGCTTTTACCTTTCATCGCCGCCTTTCCTCTTCACTGTCAAACTCGTCTCATTTTTCCTTATCTGCATTTCTGGCTTCGATTTCTAATGCATCCCACGTTTTACCTTTCTCCTCTTTAGAATCTTCTTCTTCTTCATCCTCATCTGACTCCATAAGAGATTCATCTTCTGAACCTTCCTCATCTGATTTTGATTCCTCTTGTACATCAGAGGGTTCATATCCTTGATCTGACTCTTCTGAATTATTAGAATCATAATCACTAGCTTCCATATTCAAAAATTCCCAACCATCATCTTCAATAAATTTATCTGGATTATCAGTAATAGTCTTCAAAATTGGTCACCAGTTCAAGTTCATTCTGCTTTCATAATACTTTATATCCATGGAGTTCAACCATTCCTTGATGCCATCAAGTGAAGATTGAGGAATGGTGTCAATGTGAAGTACATCCCACTTGAAGTATTTGAAAACAATAGCCATATCAAATTCCTTTTGCCCAAGTCCTACTCTCTCAAGGTTAACAATCTCAATCTCACTAATAGTGATTACTAAGAAAGGTAATTCCACCAACTCTACCAAACAATTTACTGTAGGAACAATAAAACCAGAGGCTTTGAAAGGAACTCCATGAAAACCAAGATCTCTAAATGGTATATCAAACTCTAGCTCAAAATATTTTAGATGAGGTTGCTTCCATAGCTCTGTTACTCACTTGAAAAATCCTTGAAACTCTGCATTGATTTTATTTTTCATGTCCCTCTCTTGTTGTTCTTCCTCAATTTCATCAGGATCATACATTGACCTTCTTTCCCCTCCTAAAGTTTGGACCACATCCATTACCTCCACATAAAACTGGACATCCTTGGTCTTCTTGGCTTCCACCATGATATGGTTATGCAAATCAAAATGAAGCAAAGTAATCATCTCCTTCTCCATTGGCTAGAAGAATGCATGCTTAATGTTTTGATACATGATATCAACTCTCTCTTCTGATCTCATGGTTGAATATTGATATCCATTATGGTGGGCCTCCAAAGTTCCAGTCATCTTTCTTCCTCTTCCACCAAATGTTGGCCTGATCCACAAGTCTGCCAGCCTAATTGGCTTTGTTTTTGAAAGATGAAGTTTCTCTTGAGTCACCAGTGTATCTCTCTCTACCTTTTCAGACTCTTTCATTGCTACAGATCGTTTGTGGGATTTAATCATTTGTACCACATGGTTGATGTGCTTTGAATCCTTGGATCTAAAGGAAATTTCCTTAACATAAATACTGCTAGGGAATTTCAATGTTGGCATGTAGTTGGCATTAAAGTCGGTACTTGGAACATTGAAAATTATCCTTATATAAGAATTCCCGCCATCTTGTTGGCTTGTAACACTCTTAATGGTGGCTACATGAAATGGAACCATGATTCCATATATGGGTACCAAAACAACATCATTTTTCGTATCAACCTGAATCATGAGCTCTTTAGAAATGGGGATATCATCCACATTTTTGAAGGAAACCATCTCAGTGGGTGGCTTGGAAGAGCCATGTCCATCTCTTGTACCAATGCCCCCTATAACCAATCTTCTTGCAGCTTCCTCATTCTTTTTCCTTGCAAGTTCTACTTCGTGTTGTTGGCGCTGCTCTTCTTTAGTCATCTCCTGATTATTAAATCATAAGGTTGCCTTGGAGATGCCTGATTCTCCTCCATTTACCTTAGACTTGGATTTTTGTTCCACTTCCTTGTCTTCATCATTGTTGTTAAATGAGTATGCAACATCAGTGTATACTTTGGAGCTAACCCCAGTTGCATTTCTGGCCCTTTATCCTTAACAACCATAGTGTCAGCAAGGAGCAATGAATAATTCTGTGTTTTGGGGTTACCAGTCTGCAACTGCAAATTTTGAAACCTAAGTGATACATTAAAAGCCATTCCAACCTTCACAATTTTGTCATTTCTTGAATTCAAACTTAAACCAAACTCTCAAAATTTGATCCCTATTCCTGTTCCTACAGACTTTGTAAGATGAGGTAAAAGTTTAAGGTCATCTCTTTGAACCACCTCCATAGCTACCTTATATTAACATACATGAACATGATATGATTATATACATGAAAAGGTCACTTAAAAATAGTATAATCAAAGTACAAAATATCCTGAAGAACTATTCTCTATATGCTCAAGTATTGTTGCATGTCATAGCTTGCTTACAAACATAAAACTAAACCATAAATGTAAAGTAGAGCTATGCTTCAACCATCCCCAGAGTACCATTTATACAAATACATTCAGAGAATGAAGGAAAAAAGAATATTACATCCTAAGATCACAATGATATTAAGAAATGGAAAGAAAAAAGGAGAGCACAAAGTTCTCATGCCACAGTAACTTTAATAAATGTCATACATGACCAGATTGGATTTAAACAATGCTAAATATACATCTTGTTAATATGACCTAAAGCCTCAGGAATGTGTGCCTAAATGCTAGATCAACCCCACACCTATGGAAGATGAAGGGCCACTCCACATAGAAAAGTAATAAAGTATCTCATGTGGGTCAAGTAGACCAAATAATCCATGCATGAACCAATAAACAACCTCCATGATGCCTCAACATGTGTGCAAGGGTGCTATGTCATCTCTATCATGCCTCAACATATGCGCCAATGCCGAATCAAGTCCCACGTGTGGTGATGAGAAGGTCGATCTATGTCAAAAAGTGATGAACGAACATGTGTGAGCCAATGGAGACCAACTGCTCCATGAACTAATCTCATATAATTTGCAGTAGAAATTTATACATAATATGTCGGTGTCTTAAGAAAATAGGAATCACGATATATCACCATGGATCTTGTAATGATTCTATCATTCATAAAAATAGTATATCACATTCACTGTATACATAATCTCTAGTTAAAACCTCAATATCCTTGATCTAATCTCTAGTTAAAATCATAATAAAATTTAACTTTCAATATTGACTCTAAAATATGAGGACATATAGACTAGTTAATTCTCAAAGAACCTTTGAAGCATATTACAGTGCCAAAATGTCCTAGAAAAATATCCATTTCTGAAATATAGGAGAAGAAGATATATAGACCAGTTAACTCTCAAAGGATCTTCGAGGCAAACATAATCATATATAGTAGAAAATGTAGAGGGTTGACACTTAAGGTTATGTAATAGAATTTACAGTTGATAGTTAAATTGTATAACAAATTTTTTTATGATCTTTACTAATGTTTATTAGAATTGTTGCATGTTTTACATCATTGGAATGGCATATTAGCTGTAACCTTTTTTGAAATTTTATTATGGTATGTGCACTTTGATATGATGTAATATGATTATGGTTTCATTTCATATGTTGTAATATTAGATACATAACAAAAAAATAAATTATTGCATGAAATAAATAACTTTTCATTTTAAATGATTTTTTTTTATAGAACACGGGTCTTCCAAAAGATCAAGATGATCCTCATCATGATATAGATCCATAAAATGTTGGTTCTTGTACAAATCACATGGCAGAGGATGGTGATGATACAAATACAAAAGACGCTGAGGCCAATGACAATGATGATTATGACGACGATGATGATCATGGTGGTGGTGGTGGTGATGAGGCAGTTGTTGGTAGTAGCTAGTGACATTCATGATCATATAGACTGTATCATGGATCATTGTTGATATATCGTTATGATGCCTCTTTCCATGGTTACTATCTTATGTATCATTTTTATGACTTGTAGTACCATATTATTAAGTTGTATCATATTGACATGTATCATTTTGACTTATATCATTTGGACATGTATCATCTTGACTTGTATCATTTTGAGTTACATAATTTATCATTTTTACTTATATCATTTGTACATGTATCATTTTTATTTATGTCGACTATTGGAGATGTATCATTTTGACATGTTATTGATCTACTGGGATATTTGACTTTCACTTGTTTTAGTTATATATGATGATGATCTTATCAATATTGACTTGTCAATTTATATATATTGAAAGTGGTCGATGATTTTTGGATGGATATTTATTACATATGATGATTTTAATTTGCTGCTCATGATGGATGTTGTCAAATTCAATTAAATTATAGATATTTGACTCACTTATTTTAATTATAGATGATGATCATGTTATAATAATTATCTTGTTATTTAATCATATTTGAAATAATTAAATTACTTACTCTATAATCATATGAGTTATTTAAGAGGCATGGTATATTTAACTAATTAAATTGAAATAAAACATATTAAATTAATAAATGGAAGCAAAACAAGAAGAATTTTTAGAAGCAAAAAAAGAAGCAACAATGGAAGTAAAACTAGAAGCAAACCAGAAGCAATCTTGGAAGCAAAACTTGGTGTTATCTAGGAAGCAAAAACAAAAGCAATTTAGGTAGCAAACAAAGAAGTAATAATGGAAGCAATTTTAGAAGCAACAAAAGATGCAATAATAGAAGCCATATTAGAAGCAACAAAAGATGCAAAAATGGAAGCAAAGCTAGATGCAACAAGTGGCATTATATCGGAAGCAAAACTGGAAGCAAAACTAGAAGCAAAATTGGAAGCAAAACTAGAAGCAAAAATGGAAGCAAAATTGGAAACAAACCTGGAAGCAAAATTGGGAGCAAACCTGGAAGCAACACAAGAAGTAAAACCAGAAGCAAAATCGGAAGCCAAACTAGAAGTAACAAAGGATATCATAATGGAAGAAAAACTAGAAGCAACAAAGGATGTCATAATGGAAGCAAAACTTGGCGTCAATTAGGAAGCCAAAAAAGAAGCTATTTTCGAGGCCATACCAGAAGCAAAACAGGAAGCATGATTGGGAGCAAAACTAGAAGCAACAATGGGATCATACATGGAAGAAAAACTGGAAGCCAAATTGGGCACTAATTTAGGTGCTATTTCCAACATTAAATTGGTCTCGCTTCCCAAAGCTATTCCCGACACTAAAGGAGGTGTTATTGCTTATGTTACTTTTTCAACGTAGAATTCGGCTCTAAATTCGTTGCCGAAGTGAACATGCAATTTGGCGCCGAGTTTTGTGCCGACAAAAGTGTCCAATTCATGAACTCAAATGCACTAAATTTTGGCACTATTTTAGGCACTAATTGTCTGTCTTGTTGTAGTGGAATGGGATCGATAATGTATTGAGTGAAAATATTCTTCCTGCTCTTCACAAGTTGAGGAAGAAGCATGTGTAGTATGTGTAATGGGAAAATGGCAATGCAGAACTAGAGGCAACAAGTACTAGAATGCATGGAATGAAGAAGGAATATGCTTTGAAAACACTTGAAAAGAAGTAGAGCAAAGTGAATGAGATAGATAATGTATTGACTAAAGAGATCATTTGTGCTCTTGAGAAGTTGAGGAAGGTGCATGTGTAGTATGTGTAATGAGAAAATGGCAATGTAGAAGTGGATAAACTCAAGAGGCTTTGTATTGCACAAGAATTTGTGTAGGAAAATAAAATGAGAGATGATGCTATAGGGGGAGTTGAACAAATGAATTCAAAGATTATTGAACATAAGAATTCCACATAACACATAGAATTGGAATATAGATGAAAGAAGGCAATATGAGATGTTAGTGCTGAAAAGAGAATCAATTGGGTGAAGACATGAAAGTCCTATGTGAAAGGTAAACAAGTTTTGTAAACTACTTATTAAAAAGAAACATATGCATTTTGTAATCATAAAGACACTCCCAAGGCTAATAAAAAAGTGGCTACAAATCTACATAAAAATATTGAAGACATTGAAAAAGTTCTATCCAAGAAACATATGGTGTTGTCCTAAGGGCCGATGATGGAGCAACTACTCCAAAGCTTAAAGTAAAAGATATGAAAAGGAAGTTACAAGATCATGAAAAGGAATACTAGGGGGGTGTTAAGAGGTAAGAGCAGTGGGGATGAGGAAAAATGTGTGGATGGTCAAATTGCATATGCAAAAGCACTAGTTGGAAGTGTTGAAACTGAAGCAAAATGAGAGAAGACTACGATTAACCACTTAGAAAAGGAATTAAAAGATAAGAAGAAGATTTTATTGTCAAAAGAAAAGGAGGTCAATTAATGTTGTTGAGAATTAGAAAATGAGCATTTGCAAGAATTTGAGGGCGTCTAGAAGTTGAAGGTTGATATCACACACCTTGAGGCTCAATTAGTAAATGTTCAACTTATGAATAATGATTCTGTAAGGCATATTGAAAGATCAAAAGTGAAACGTGATGTTGTACAACTTATAAAAGTTTAAATTACATGAATGGTAAATATTGAAGGTGCCTTTCATTACACTCATGTTGTGTAAATAACAAGAGGTATTAATTATATTAATATTGTCTTCCAAAATTGCAGGTTGGAAAACACTAGGTGTTATAAACCCTGCAAACCCACATACTATTGTAAAACTTCTACATGTACAACAACTCATTTGGTTATTCACCCCTTTGCTCAATTAGTTTTTAGAATATATGAAATGAAAAATGAATCCGCTCTGAAAACACTTGAAAAGAAGCAAACCAAAGTGAATGAGATAGACAATGTATTGTTTGAAGAGATTGTTCCAACTCTTGAGAAGCTGATGAAGGAGTGTGTGCAAAATATGCAATGGGAAAATCACAATGCAGAAGCGGATAAACTCAAAAGGTTTTGTATTGCACGTGAATTTGTGCAGGAAAAGAAAGTGAGAGATGATGCTATAAGTGTAGTTGACCAAATGAATTCAAAGTTTTTTTAACATAAGAATTTCATGGAAAAAATACAAGTGGAAACAGATGATAAGGAAAAAGCAATATCAGATGTAAGTGTAGAAAAAGAGATACCGTTGGGTGGAGACATGAAACTCTTATCTAAAAAGGTAGACAAGTTTTGTAAAGAACTTGTTCAAGAAACATCTGCATTCTCTAATCATAAAGACACTCTCAAAGTTGAGCAAAAAGTGCCTGCAAAGCAACATAAAAGTATTCAAGACATTCAAAACTCTATCCAATTCAGTATTTAAATGTAGAGGGTCTTACAACAGTATGTGGGTTGCATGTTTCATAACACCCAATGTTTTCCAACATGCAATTATATATGGAGAACATGATTGCAATGAAAACCTTTAGTTTTGTAGACAATAAGAATGTAGTGAATTTCACCTTCACAATTTATAGCAACTCTTGCTTAGACTAAAAATTGCATTTCAATTTCTTCATATGATTCAAAAATAAATGCAAAATATAATTGCAGGTTGAAAAACACAAAGTGGTTTGCCATTTATTTCATTATGTACGTTCAAAGCTAAGTGGTGGAGAGCATGGGCAGGAGTTACAAGTGGGGGATACATAGAACTAACCAAATTGAGTTGAGGGGTGACTAACCAATTGGGTTGTTACATGTAGAGGGTTTCACAACACTATGTGGGTTGCAGGTTTCATAAGACCCAATGTTTTCCAATTTCATTATATACTTACTATCTACAAAATAAAAAGGTTCTCAAGACATTCACAAAACATACCAAATTGAGGTGAGGGGTGACTAACCAATTGGCTTGCTACTTGTAAAGGGTTTTGAAACCTAATGTGGGTTGCAGGTTTCATAACACCCTATGTTTTGCAACTTGGAATTTTACAAAATAGTATGAATATCTTGAAAAGATTTTGGTATTTAGACAGTATGAATGTAATGAAAGGCACCTTCAAAATTTATAACAAGTCTTAGGTAGAGTAAAAATTGTGTTTTAGTTTCTTCATATGATCAAAATATACTTGCACAATATAATAGCAGATTGGAAAACACAGTGGGTGGTGAGTACATGATTTAAGAAACCTCCAACCCACACAATGTTGAAAAACCCTTTACACGTTGAAACCAAATGAAAACCCCTTTTCGCAAGGAAAACCCTTGGAAACCCATTAGTGAATGCCCCTTTTTGCAACGAATACCCATTCAATTCTTCACAGTCCCTAGGTAGGATGGCAAGGCGACATATATTTATGGCATATATACATATATGCTAACTAGCTGCCCGCATCTCTCACATGCGTTTTGGTAGGGAGAATGGCCGCTTTGCTTTGGCCTTCGAATGCCTGTAACTCCTTTTCGAGCTCCCCAACAACGTTCAATATGTGAATGCCGAAAATGACAATGCTATGGACTTTATGTGGTTTTATAAATATATCATTTAATTGCAGAACCCACATTGTGTTTTCCAACTTGGTTATATATTTTGCATGGTTTTTGGTTTCTCTACGTGCTATTCCACAACTATTTCAATTGTAGAAAATAAACGTCAGTCTTATTTCCACAATGGGTTTTTAGTTATTTCATTCAACTTCTTCAAAAAGTTCTGACATGAATATTAAAATGGAAAAATTAAAAAACCCTCAATAGAAAAGCACATAAACAACTTTGCATTTCAAATGAAAACCCCTTTTCGCAAGGAAAACCCTTGGAAATTCGTTAATGAATACCTCTTTTCGCAACGAATACCTATTCAATTCTTCATAGTCCCTAAGCAAAAGGGCAAAATGACATATATTATTGTCAAATATACATACCTACTAGCTAGTTGCTCATAACTGTCAAATGCATTTTGGTAGAGATAGTGGTAGCTCTTCTTCAACCTCTGAACACCTGCAACTCCCTTCCGAGCTGCCCAACAACCTCTAAAATGTGAATGTCGAAAATAGCGATGTTTTGGGATTTTTGTGCTTTCAAAATTGAAATTTTTAAAACCTGCTAATACTGCCACGTTTTTCCGACAAAAAGACACGTGACAACATGGTCTATGCCATCGTAGGGGGATGGGGCGCTATGTTATCATCTCTAAGTTATGCCGTTTTTTCTCGAGATTAGCTTCTCCTTGCCAAACATACCCATAGATACATCTTGTATAGGGCTTAGCCATTGTTCACATTGATTTTAACAAAGATGTCCGTGTAGTATTTCCCATCACAAACAACGTTAGTGAAAAGGATTCCCAATGGTGACAAATAAACAATAGCCACGTAACTACACGGTGGTATGGCAACTGCAAACATGCTTAATCTAAATCCCAAATCCATGGTACTGACTTCCTTTAAAGGGCTGAAAACAAACAGAACAAATCGGCCCCGTCTTTCTTCTCATTGCAAAATTTCAGAAAATTCTCAAGTTAAATATGATCTGGGCAGGCAGAGTATACCCAATACATTGTTTATGTTACACTCTGCTGCAATGATTGCCAGGAAAAACAGCTTAAAAAGTAGGAGCAGCTCTGAAGGAGAAGCATTCATGGAAATAGAACCCATGGAAATCGAACCCATAGTTGAAAATGGGGTTTCAACTTCGGGAACACCCTCGAGAGGAATTGGGCATCATGTCAACAGATTTGTTAAGGCTTTCTCCAATTTATTTTTATGTCAGATATGTTGTACTTTTTAGGGCTTGTTTGCTTTTTATGAACTGGGTAGAGAGAGGACTATTAATATACTTGCTGTAAGGCATGTTTTGTTTTTTTGCGCAATGAGAGCACTGAATCTCACGGCACCTATCGGTAATTTGGTTGAGAGCTATATAGATTGATGAGAGTCACAGAAATGAATGAATAGATAATTTGATAATGATTTATATAGACTGATGAGAAGTGGATAATGGTTAATAAAGAGAACTGGGTAATTTAATTATGATATATATAGACTGAAAAAATGGGTAATGGTTATTCTAAGCTGAAGGGAGTGTTCATTTTTAATCAGTTGCCAAGACCAACATTAATTTGGTTTATAAGACACCACTTTTAGAAGTCCAAAGGGAATAGTTTTCAATTTATGTTGGATATTGTCCCAAAAAGTGTACATATTCTAGCCCTTCCTGATTAAAACTTTTGCCTCCTCTATGGAGTATTGAAACCTGTGCTTAGCACATAGCAGTTGTTTGTTCGTAGGAAAGTAGGCTTAATATAAAGAAATTCTCTGCCACCTTTATGCCGTGGAACTGTGGGCTTAGCTTATACAGATTGTTTGCTTGTTTTTAATTCTGTTACGGTTAATGGGGAGGGGACTCCATGGTACAGTATTTTTTAACTGAGAATTTTACTTGCTCTTTCATACCTCTGTTGGATAGTCGAATCATAGTAGCATTACCTACGTAAAAAGCAGTTAACCATGGCCTGGACTGGGACCGTGCAGGTTTCAAGCGACCTGTTGATTTTTTCACCAACCCAGGTTTTTCCATGGTTTTTAAAAAAACCTTACCCCATTGTCCTTAGAGAATTCAGAGTAATTGGAAAAAAGAGAAAATTCTTTACTTATGTCTTATGTTCGTTTCTCTTTCAGCACATATGTTTGGCGTGGAATAACAATAACAAATTTGTTTCTCTATATTTATGAATATATCATTTTTTTTTAATTTGCTAGGTTTTTATTGTTTTAAACTAAGTAATTGAATTCCATTTACACTTTCAGTTTGCCATGCCAAAGATATTTAAATGGAATGTTATTATGAAAAAAATATTTTGTGACATGCCTCTATACTATGAGTTGTACACCCCTTCATCATTTTTTTTAACCATTTTATTTACGAGAAATATTTTCCTCATAAAATATGGTCTCCATTTGAAATGTTTCTGGATTTGACTGCATTAACTTTTTTTATGCTATCTAACCATCTTCATCCTGATGATGAATCATGGAGTGTGATCCAAAACATTAATCTTGTTGATGTTAAAAAGTCTACGCAGTCAAATCCAGAGACATTTGAAATTATTATCTTGGATTGTGAAAAATTTATTTATTTAAAATATGGTCTTGTCTTCAATGTCGTCTTCTTCTTCCTCTTCCTCTTCCTCTTCTTTTCTTCTTTTGCAATCTGGGGGTCTATAATGAGGCCATAGTCCATATTGAAAATAAGAAATGCATACCACCAAAAGAGCAGTCCATACAAGGGTGTAACATTCCAAAACAAACAAACGCCTATCAGACCATATAATACACCTGAAATTCATGCCAAACCCTTTTTTCCCATAATATTGAAGAACTATATGTCCCAAAGATTGTCTTTTAGGGGCTGCCTTCCTATTATTAGCTTCCGTCCACCCAATTGTTTGATCCTCATCATCATATTCCAGTGAAGCTGGAGAATTCAAAAGTAATTGGTTGATGGATTGCAATAAGGAATCCAGAATATTGGCTCCAATTCCCCATTCCGCAGCTTGAGTTAAATCCAAAGGCCAAGATATTTTACTAACTCTAAAAGAAGAAGGAATGGGGAGCGAAGGGATTAGAAAATCAGAGCTAGATACAGCAGAAAACGAAGACTGCAGATTACCCAGAGCTTTTGCAAAAGGAGGAGGAATGGAGAGCAAAGGGATTATCAAATCAGAGCTGCAACAACAGGAACAGAAGGCTTCTGATTCCCCAGTGACATCGCAGAAGAAGAGCCGCCACAACTACCAGTGCCATTGACAATATCCATCTTAACACCCTCCTCTGTTGGCATAACAGCTGCCACAACTGAAGATTGAACCACATCAGCATATCTTGGAGGAGATGAAGGTGAGGCAAGTCCCACCTGCAAATGAGTCTGTTTTTTCAAAGGGCCACCATTGGTATTTTGATTTGGAGAAACCAAAGGAGAAGAGTTATCCGAATCATTAGAGGATTCAGGCACAGACTGCTTCACAGTTAAATCAATAAACAAGCCCCTTTCACCATGTATCATTGTTGGAAGAATTTGGTTTGCCCACTTTGCTATTTGCAGCAATGTGGCTGACCTGAAAACACTTTCTATATCTAAAACTAAAGTCAATATTTTCATAGTCCAGAACTTGTTTCCACACACAATCCCCTACTTTGAGACATACTTCGTTCTGCAGCCCTTTTAAAATGTCAAGATCCACCTAGATTCTTGCTGAAATAGAATGGATCAAACCACCAATTCCTAGATCAAGAGCCAAAAACTTACACAAGACATTCTCAATCCCATGAAAGCACAAATCGACCCAGAACTATTGATAATCTAACACAAACTGGTACCATAGAAAAAGTTTCTATCATTGGGTTAAATGCTGGGAAGCAAGGCTTGACCAGCAAAACATGTTTGTCCCAGAACCAAGGACCCTTTTCAAATTAAAATATCTATTTTCTAAAGATTTGTTGGGAATGGTAGAGCATAGAGATTTTTGGAAATTCTAAACCATGATATTAAACAATAAACAAATAAATAAATAATAGTTGAAATATAAGTTGTCTCCTTTGTATTACAATATGGCTTTTATAAAGTTATCTCAAAAAACTCCCTGAACAACCAATCTACAGGAAAGCAACTAATTATTAACTTAAATCACTAAAGTGACTTTATTAAAATGTAAACCTTAATTTTTCTAACACCCCCCTTTAAGGTTTACATTACACACAACAAAACATGCTAAAGAAAAAATCACAAATACATATTCTTTAGAAGTTTTTCTTTGAAAAACAACTCTTGGACTAGGTGGAACTCTATCAAGATGCCTCGTAACTTTTGTAAAGGCATATCTCCGGAGCAGAATTCCTGAGTTCCCAGATTACCACCTCCCTAAACTCTTAAATTCTCCAAATTATTGGACAACAATCCATGCTGAGCTACATCCATAGTGCTCCATCAAGTTGTCTTGTATATTGGAGGCATGGGATAGCGGATTGTATGGTATTTTGCAGGTACTCGTCTGTAGCCAATCAATTTTCAAAGGGATAAGTAGACTGTATTATTGCACTTCATCTTTTGAGAATAATAGAAGTTTGGGTCTCTTTTTGGGAGTGGAGATATTTCTTACAAGGGTTTTTCCACATATATCCAATGGAGTGATTTGCATTTTATGAGCTTGCTTATTTGTTATATTGCTTCTCTAATATTTCACTGATATAAATTTATTGATTTAACAGAAAAATCAATTAAACTCTATATTGTTCATTATTTTCATTATGCTATTTACCCCGTGTTTTCAAGACTATAAAGTTTTATGCACATGTTCTTGGCTACCACTGAAACAAGAAGTCATCTGCTAATTAAGACTGCAAAGAGTATAATATCCTAACCACTATTGCATTACTTGAATGTTTACTTGTAATAAACTCAGAGGGCTTAAAATTGTTAATGTTAGGATCAGATTTAATAGAAAGCAGAAAAATGAACATAAAGAACAAATGAACACAGTATTTATCCTGGGAAAACCCTCCTTCTCGAGGGAGAAAAACCCAGCCACAAATATGTCTCTTATATATTGAATGAAGTAGCAGCAAACAGCTTACAACTTGACCCACAGAAGAATAGCACCTCTCCTAGATGCCAATAAATCAGCTTACAAGTCTCAGCACCTCTCCTAGATGCCAATATACAGAAAACTTCTGATCAATCTGCTCTTCAAAGGATAATAACCTGCTCTAAAATAATCCAACTTCTTCTTGAAGAAATGACTTGTTTTTATAGACAAAATAAGTCACCAAACAAGTCCACACTTCAACCTAAATATAGGCAGATATGCAGCCACAAGAAGACGCACAAGGTGGCAGTTCATGAGTCTATTTAAGGAATACAAACAGAGATTCTCATGCATGTCAGTATGCAGATTCTCCTGCATGTCAGTTACACCTTGCATGTAGAATAAGACAATTTATGAGGTCGGCCAGCTGACACAACAATTTATTTAAGGAAGATTCTTCTGACACAAGAAGATACCTCCTGCAGCTACCAAAACATTAACACTCCCTCTTAGCTAGGGAGGTATCTTTTCAGATATCCATGTCATCAAAACATATGTGCACAAGTGTCCATCACGGAATCACTCAACGTGATGTTGTCATCTCATCATGACATCCACCATGGCTACTCCAAGAGAATAGAACAAGGGCTTTCACCTCAAATTTCTTTCGCAGAGAAAAAAATGCACTAACAAGGGCTTACACCTCAAATTTCTCTCACAGAGAAAAATGCATTATCAAGGGCTTACACCTCAAATTTCTCTCACAGAGAAAGATGCATTATCAAGGACTTACACCTCAAATTTCTCTCACAGAGAAAGATGCATTAACAAGGGCTTGCACCTCAAATCTCTCTCAGAGAGAAATGCATTAACAAGGGCTTGCACCTCAAATCTCTCTCACAGAGAGAAATGCGTTAACAAGGGCTTACACCTCAAGTCTCTCTCGCAGAGAGAAATGCATTAACAAGGGCTGACACCTCAAATCTCTCTCGCAGAGAGAAATGCATTAACAAGGGCTGATACCTCAAATTCTCTCTCAGAGAGAAATGCATTAACAAGGGCTTACCTCAAATTCCTCTGTCTCAGAGAAAATGCATTAACAAGGGCTTTCACCTCAAATTCCTCCGTCTCAGAGGAAAATGCATTAACAACAAATCTCCATGATGATGAAACTCCCTCTGAAGCTCCAAGTACTTGCATCAACCTTCTAACCTCCTCGTCCAAGGTTGCTTTTGATGAATTGTCAAACTCCCTCTGAATGTAAATTCCTCCTCTTCAAAGAAACTGATCTCAAAGACAACTTGAATAGGTTCTTCGTCTTCGAGAGATGTCTCCAGTTAAGTTTATCTCTTCAGCCTGCATGAATTCCTCACAGGATGCCTCAAGCTCTTCTTCTCTAGGCAATCTCTCATCACCCTCTTGCTCCTCGATCCGTCCTGGAAGCATTTAGAGAGAGATTACTAATAGTTTAAACTATCCAGAAGAAATATCAAAGCTAGAATCATACATGTTTCACTATCTCAATGTTATAGCATGAATTAATAACTACATAAAAAATTCATGAACATTACTTAAACAGGAAATACTTATCTGTTGAAATCAGAATTTCCTTAAGTGTTGTACTTAAACACTTTTTCAGGTCTGCACTTATCTTTCCCTTAGGTCTGCTCATGTGAGCATTAATTTTGCTCTTGAATGTTGACTCTGCTTAAAACAACAGTTCCTTCTCACATATCTCCTGGGGAGAAGTCATGTGCCAGATATATTTATGATGATGCTCTATAATCAGCAACTATACCAACTCATAGTGAATATGCAACTGCAAAGGCTCAGACGTCTATCCTTCCTGAAGTGACTATAACCTACTTAACTCATATCAACCACAGCAGCTAGTGGCCAAGATACAATAGACTTGATGTCTTGATTTACACAATCAGCAATAGGCTTAGTCAACCCAAATTTGATCAGGTCTTTTCAAAAAAACCCGCTCTGATACCATGTTAATGTTAGGATCAGATTTAATAGAAAGCAGAAAAATGAACATAAAGAACAAATGAACACAGTATTTATCCTGGGAAAACCCTCCTTCTCGAGGGAGAAAAACCCAGCCACAAATATGTCTCTTATATATTGAATGAAGTAGCAGCAAACAGCTTACAACTTGACCCACAGAAGAATAGCACCTCTCCTAGATGCCAATAAATCAGCTTACAAGTCTCAGCACCTCTCCTAGATGCCAATATACAGAAAACTTCTGATCAATCTGCTCTTCAAAGGATAATAACCTGCTCTAAAATAATCCAACTTCTTCTTGAAGAAATGACTTGTTTTTATAGACAAAATAAGTCACCAAACAAGTCCACACTTCAACCTAAATATAGGCAGATATGCAGCCACAAGAAGACGCACAAGGTGGCAGTTCATGAGTCTATTTAAGGAATACAAACAGAGATTCTCATGCATGTCAGTATGCAGATTCTCCTGCATGTCAGTTACACCTTGCATGTAGAATAAGACAATTTATGAGGTCGGCCAGCTGACACAACAATTTATTTAAGGAAGATTCTTCTGACACAAGAAGATACCTCCTGCAGCTACCAAAACATTAAAAAAAAATTTCATTTGTAAACTTATCAATGGATGCTGACTGTCATACCATCATTACCTTGCCTGAATGACTTAATAGTAGTTAACTCCCAGTACTTAAATTTTCATTTATAAGCTTATGAGTGGAACAGAATAATATATAGAATATGTTTTCAGTCTTTGGAAAATACTACTTTGCTTACAGAGCTTCAAATTCCATTCGCAGACCTTGTGTTTGAATAAATTGATGTGTTAATTTGTTTATGATTATGGTTTTTCTCCAACCTGTGGTCAATTGAATTCATTGGCCCTAGCCACTATATGTTTGTACTGTTGGATTGTTTTGCTGTTCCATCAGGCCCTTGTACTTGTTTAAAATTTCCATTGGACAACTCATCATTGGCTTGAGAGTTAATAGAATGTTGTAGATTTCATGCATTGTTATGTTGCAGATTTAAGGCTTCTGTGTCTGTACCTTATTATAACTATTTAAACAAATGATGCAGAGCAAGTGGGCAGTTTCAGCAATCTTTGCTGCTGTAGTGATTTGGAGACATGATGGTGGAGTCATATGGGCCGTAGCAGGCAGTGTTCTTAATACAAGTAATTCAAAACTTTTGAAACATGTCTTTAAACAGCAGCGCCCTCCTTCTGCTCTGGGTCTGAAGGCTGATCCAGGGATGCCATCTTCACATGCACAGAGCTTGGGGTATCTTACTTTGTATGCTGCTTTATCATGTAAGTACTCCACAAAAGCTTATCTTTACATATAGAGTTCAATTAGTTTGTATTGATATTGTAGGTTCTAGCCATTAAGATTTGATTCTTTTCCGGGAAATAATGATTTCATCAGATTGGAAAACTAGTTACGGAGTAGAAAAAGTTTAAACTCCCAAGGATACCATCCAAATGTTTGGTCTAATGATTTGAACAGTAGCACAGTTTATCTTAAGAAGACTAAAGCTTTAACTAGTCTATATGCAACCGAAAATAAGAACAATGATCATCTTCTTTTAAGTTTGGTATACAAAATTACTAGTGCAGCAAATATGAAGAATCCGTGCCCAAATTAATAACATATGGATTCAAATTATGAATATGAATACTGACAGAGGGAGAGAATGGGACTTGTGATATAAAAAATTTGTTAGACAGATAAGCTGATTTTCTTAACTTTAGAATATGCTTTAATTTCAATTGTGTGCACTTCATCTTAACATAGTAGCATTACCTAAGCCAGGATTCATTGCAAATTGCTTAAGATAACAAATAACATGCTTAACAAATATGTGTTGATATATAATAATCTCAACTCAATGGCCTTGGAGGCAACTTTGTTTTGCATCAAAAGAACAGAGAAAATTCTTTTCAAAAGGTGACAAGATTATTTGGGACGACAAGTCTGCAATCTTTGATGGGCTTGCAGGTCAAAGGTTTGCAGTATCTCACAATCTCAATAAGGACAACCTGCTTTCACACAAGCAGGGAAGCTGGGAGAAAAGAGTGTGATGGGTTGATTTATTTTGCATTCTTTTCTCATTTCTTGATCAGGAAAAATAAATGTATCCTGGCCATATCTGGATACAACCTGGATATGACTGGCTAAATGGATATGTCATGGATATGGCATGCACTGGTAGTCATAAAAGATACGTAAATTTTCTGTATGTGTGCCCAGATCCATATCTGATACAGCAGGTGTACACCGGCATATCTGGCAACCTAATCCATGGGTTATTTGTATTCCTGCCAGCATGAGATATTTATGGTTAGGGCCAGAGGACAATTAAAAACAATGACGATTTGAACAGTAGTGAATTGTTTCTTGCAAATGGATATTGCTAATATTGTTGAGAATGACTCCTATAATTAACTGATTTTGAATAGGACAAAATGGTACTCCTCTGGGCATAGAAGAATGCTGGAAAAAGTTACACAGTAATTCTTTTTAGCGTACACTATAACAATTGATTTGCTAACACTGATAACATCATCATCCTTTAATATACGATATTGGATTTAGAGTTTAAGAACTCTGGAAATGTGAAAATAGTATCCAACCATGAATGTGTTGCTTTCCATCATTGATGATGCCCATTCTACCATAAGTTATTTGGTTTACATATTGGCTTTAAACACTCAAACCTTTGGCATACATTTGATTTCGGGTTTGGCAATTTTGTTTTAAAGCCTATTTACATTTCCCAGATTACAGTGATCTCAGATATTATGAGACGGGCCTGCATGTTCCATTGAAGTGAAGTTACATCATTTTATATAATCAAGGGTTCAGTAGATAATAATCATAGTTATATGCGATTTTTTTTAATGGCAAGTCTTCACCAAACAGCAAATAGTTTAAATTAGGGCCTCAATCTTTGGCAAATAGAACAAGCTATAAGGAGAACTAAATTGCTACATAGCTACCAAAATTTAGTTCAGCATTGGTTAAATCACCTGAGCATTATTTTATTGAACTTTTAAATTGAATTGTTTTGGCACAGTAAACAATGTGTGATTGGAGCCTAATAGCCTAAAGTTTATAATGCCATTACAAATATAAATGATATTTGACATTAATATTACATTCCTGCATTCTCTTTGGGGCCATATCTCCAATCTTCATTTCTCACCATTGATTTCCTCCCTAATCTGATGGTTTTGATTTCTTTCTGGCAAGTAATATGCATGTGTGATTTAAATGTTCAACCAGCATGGAACTACTTTTGGACCATTAGATCATTTATTGATCAATGATTAATATCCTAAGATCTAATGAGAGAAACTGCAACCTCATACAACAATATTTTATTCAATGTCAAAATGTATAGTGCTGTTATACTAAACTGAGTCATGAACTTCAGAATTACAAACCAAAAATGTCACTCAAAAATTTGTGAAACAGCAAGCACTTAAGATGATATCTTTAACTTCCACAATGCAGATCGATCTATGATAGATGGTAGTGCCAATGCCTAGCGATCCCTGTGAGGTCTACAACAGCAATAATCAGTACTCCGGATGGGTATAGTCTCTGCACAACAGAACAATAATCTCTGATATGGAAGTGCCCAGCTCAGTCAACAAATCTGTGATAAGTATTGCAATAAGCCCTTACAATGATGCAATCTGCAGTGATAATAAGGGTGGATGGTCCTTAGAAAGGTGGCACACTCCTATGTTGGAAAGTATGGGCCAATCGCAGTCCCCCAGCTGAGGTATGTTGGCTTGGAAACGGGTGGCTAACAGTGAAGATCTGATTCCAACTCTGCCAAAAACCCTGCCAATAATGTGGAGGTCAGTCCTCCAACAAGGTGCTCCCCTTGAATTTGCCTTGGTGGATGACAACGATTTTCCTGTCACTATGGTGCTACAGACGATGTCAAATCTGCCTCCAAACTTTGGAAATGGTAGCTTGCTATATCAATTTGCCCTACACTTGCAAATTCATACAAACCTTCAATTTTAGTCCACTTTGCAATCCTTGTATAGAATTGCATAGTGAGAGGGAAAGGTTTTTGTTCTAACCTCTTAATGTATACAGTCAAGGGTTTCCATCACTAAGTGCAAAATCGAGCTCAAACTCAAAAGTAAGAGCTGCTTAATAAAATCAAATGATCCAAATGAAGCTGGGCACCATCTTTAAATACCTTTTTTCAATTCCGGCCCTAGGATCCAAATTTCTGTCCAAGTATTTAAATATAATTTTATTTTATCTTATTATTTCATTATGATCAATTATTATTATATTAGTTGCCCCTTAAATGAAAGTTTGACGGAGCCCAACAAAAAATAATATTATAACACTTTCCCTTGCGCCACCTTTAGCCTGTAGGAAAGGAAAAATAGGCTAGAGGTCTTCTTACTGTTTTCATCCACCTTTAGCCTACAGGAAAGGAAAAATAGTTGAGAGACCTTCTTACTGTTTTCATTCTGAAGAAGGTCAAGATTGATTGCACCTGGACATGTTTCCATTGATTGGACAATGCACGGCCATGCTCAATGGATTGATGATCTATACATTTGCACCTAGAAATGTTTCCATTGATTTGGTTCAAACCAAATTCTAGAAACATGCCTTGACTAGTACAATAGATTGCGTTTTGGGATTCTTGAAAGAGGTGGAAGGGGACATGTAAGGAAGCAGCTTATATGACACATATAAAGACGTCACTAAATAAGGAAAAAGGTTACAGGTGAGATAACAAACATATATAACAAACTAAGAAAACTCTATATAGGTTGAAAGTTTCCATATAGGTTGAAACTTACTGTTTTGGAGTCCAGAACAAGTTTTCTAAAATGCTAAATATTATAAGATGACATCAAAAACTATGTTAAAAGCAATGCTGTGGAGATAGCTCTTAAAAATGAGTGACAATGTCATTTATAGCTAGATTTTTATAAGTTAATCATTCTAACCGTAACTAGTTGTTGTTTGTTCCTAGACAAGCTTTTGAAGATGTAGTATAAAAATGGATGGTTGAGATGCATTAGCTTGTAAAGTTTTTCTAGAGCAAGCAAACAGACGAATGGTCAAGATTGATTGCAAATGGATGGTTAGGATTGATTGGGATGATTTTATTAAATGGTAGTTGTTAGGGTTGCATTTAGGTTATCTTTATGTAAAAGGTTAGGATTTGAAATATAGTGTGGGAATGAATTGTGATGTAAGATTAGCTGACGTTTATTTATTAGTTAGTCATGTGATTAGTTGAACATTTTTTTAATTATTTATTTATGCATAACTGAAAAAGTGGATTATACTTATTTTGGAATAAATGCATTAAATGGAACAATTAATTAAATAACAAATATTATTTAGTTAATTAGTGAAAATGAATTAATTTATTTATTTTGGATGCATAAGGGAAATTAGCTTAATCAATTAATAATAAATACTATTTAATTAAATAGTAATGTGGTGATGACATGGTGTTAGGGGTGGTGTTAGAAGATGATGTTAGGTGTGTTATTAAGATGTGATCAATTTTAGGTGTCTACACAAATTACAAGTCACCAATCTTGCTGATCTGGTCTCTAGGACTGGTCATTTTCATTCTACATCTAGAAATACTTTTCCCATAAACCTCCCCTCCAGTGTTGAGCTAATTCTAACCCTTTTTCATCCTCTGCCATAAAAAGGAGGCTCTCCCTTCAGGCTTTGTTGCAAGCCCTTTATCCTTGTCAATCCAACTTCCTCTCACATTGAAGCCCATCGACCAAATACTATCTCTTGCCAACATAAATGACAACTTGAATGGGCTTTTAAATGTGGTTGAAATTTAGCACAAAGCACAGGATTGCAAGCAAAGAAAGTGCCAACCTAATTCTACAGAACTTACATGGGATTAAAGAAAACCAATATGGAATAATCTCTTGCCTTCATAATCAAGTGTAGCTGAACGGATGCCACAGAAGGAGCTTTATGTACTGAAAGAAATACAAGAGACAATGTCTTTGGCAACCGGCAATTGCTGCAGCTAAACCAAACCAAGGGATAGTTCACCCCCAGAAATTTTCTGCTCAATAAGTGTGCTAGATCTGCCAATCAATTGAGCTCTCCTCTAAGAAGCCAGGGAGAAGGCTACGTTAGAGGGTCTAGAATTCCAAGTACCACCTCTTGACCCCAACAATGGAAAGAAGTTCTGCATCACTTCTCACATGAGCAATTAAGCCCACTATGCTCTTCCTCTCATAGCTTTCTGGCAATTTCATTGCTCTTACTTTGTTTTGTTGTTGCTGTCTATAAACAACTTTTCTAGCATTTGAACATGTATTTATGGTTGATTTTAGCATCTAGATGAATGCTTAATTATCCTTACTCTCCCGTAGAAAACTGTTGTAAACATCCCCTTAAAAGTAATGCATATTTGGGGTTATTGTAATATACCTCTTAACAGTTTTCTTTATAAAAAAGAAAAAACTGCTTCTTTCCATGCTATCAGGAGTACTGAATGATAGACTTTGTCTGACCTTTTTGTTGCAGGGATTGCTTGGCAAGGTCTTACTGCATTTAGCATTGGGAGTGTTTGTGCAATATTATTTTGTGGTGCATATTTGGTAAGCAGACTAATTTCTCACTATAAAATGCATGTTTTTTCTAATTACAAAATAGTAGAGTTCACTACTTATAAGTTCCTAAGGCTTAGGGGTAAGGTAAATTATTAATAAAATGAGGCTGAAGGTCATTATCTGTTAGGATATGGGCCATGGAATTGGTTAGATTCAGATTAAACCACGGCATTTTTATCTGTATGGATGGCAGCCCGAGCCCATTTGTTCTCCATTGCTTACGCCCACTCTATGCAGTATTTGCATTCCTGCCTTTGCATGGATGTAGATACATGAGAATGCCAAGCAAAATATGCATACAATTCTGTAGGACTTTTGGGAGTTAGTAGACTTAAAGGTTTTGTTATTACTTATTTCTGCTGTCAACCATCGCGGCAGTGCTCTCACTATTATAGTGTTTAAGGTTTCATTAGTTCTATTTTCGACCATCATGATTCATAACAATGCTCTCATTATAATTTGCTGCGGGTATTATGGGTGCAGTGTATCCTTCAAAGGGCTCTAGATTTCTTCACTGTATTCCCATTAATGTGATAAGATTGTAGATAGAAAGATTGGTTCAGTATCCACCATTTTGTCTGGTTTCCACAAGCATTTTGAGCGCTTAGAACCATGTCCAATTATGCTTGTTAACAAAATCTGTGTCTGTCAAGGATGTATGATTTGTGGTCCCTCGGAGTTTGTAGGTGAAGAAACAGACCCAGCAACTAGAGAAGTAGAACCAGCATGTCTATTCTACTATTTTCTATTATTTTGTTAGTGTCTTCACAACGATAATCATGGGAATATACATTTTTCACACAATTTTGCTCAATTTTCCTTTTCCATTTCAAATATAAGTTCACTTAAGAGGAAATAGTACATGCATTTTACAAAACAGTTGGTTGCATGTCCTGTAACAGTTTATTGGAATCTAACAGTCCATATTTATCAGCCACAGTAGTTCAGTTAGCTCCTTCTCTACTAAAAAAATGGAAACAGAAAGAATAGATTTTAAGATAAACAAATACATGATTGAGATCTGATAAGTCGTGTACTTGTTTGCTTTCCCCACATTGAAGGCATGGTTGCGAGTATCAGAGGGCCTCCATTCTTATGATCAAGTACTAGTAGGAGCGTTATTTGGTTCGTTAACAGCAATTGTATGGTTCTGGCTATGGAAAGCGATTATGTTAAAAGCTTTCACTTCCTTTCTTTGGGTTCGGATAGCTGTATGTACTGGTTCCCTTATTGCTGTAATTGGGTTCTTATGTGTTGTTGTTCAAACTTGGCGATTTGGAGAGATCTAAACATGATTATTTTGGCATTGTGGTCCGCATTGCATAATTTAACTTTATTTTTCTGATTTTTGTTTTTGCTAAGGATACGATTTTATGGCATGTTTAGTTTGAGCAGCTTTTCTATGCATGCACTATTAATCTGAAGCATACCTTGAGAAGGCATTTACTGCCCTTAGATTTCAATTTTAGTTCACCTATTATTTATTTTCCTGCGGAATTTCTTGTCAAGCTTCTTATTGATGAGTAACAAAATACACATGCATTTTAAAGAAAGGGAACCTTTACAGGTGTTCCCTGTTTCAGAAGCAGCTTGAACAACTAAAATTATCACAAATGTTGTCAATGAAAATATTATTAGTACACGCATATAATAAAAAAAAAAGAGAGAGAGATAATATCATTAGTACAAGCAGAAACTTGCTTATATTTAATTTTAGGAAGGAAGAGTACATCATTTAAAAACTTCAATTTAACATCCAGAAAATATACTAAAACGGATGATAATATAATATTAGAGCATGCACTACCAAAAATAAAGCTTTAGAGCACACATTAGAAAATCTAAGTTATCGGCCCTGGTCTTGGTACCGGTTCAGGTTTGGGTTCGAGGGATTGGTTCGCAGGTTTGGTAAAAACCATTTTTGGGGTTGGGTTCATTTTGGGTTAGTAGAGACAAGAACATATAAAAATAAAATATATACATTTGTTCAGCAGTAATTAAGTTCAAAATATGCCATAAATAGCATCATATATTGTATAATAAACAAAACCATCATAAAAATAAAAAAATATTACAATGTCAATTAGTCAAACATGCCATGATATATATTATATCATAAACTTAAAAAATAATAATGTCAATCATCAACAATTAGCCATCAATCATCAACAATTAGCCATCACTCATCAAGCATCATCATATGGGTCTTCAAAAATATCATCATCACATCCATATTAGATGTTGTAGGATATTGGTAAATTAGAAGAACTGCAAATAGTGTCATTGGCGTTGGCATTGCCACTAGCACTGTCATGCTCACTAGGTGGCTCATCTTCAACATCAAGTGTAGCAAAGTGGGAAGTGGAACCATCCCAAGTCAATATGTTTTGGCTTGATATCTCACTTCCTTGTAGCCACTTTGTTTGTATGAAAGGAGCTACAAGTTTGAATACACATACACAAAGTCATTTGCCTTTTTTTAGTGCAGTTGATTGTGTTTTACTAAGTGGATGAAAGAGTATGTACTCTGATTCCTCCTAGATTTAGATGAACTAGCAACCTATTAAGACAAAATTAGAGAGTTGAGTTATAAAATTAAAAAATTTAAATTATAAAATATAAATAAAACTTAAAAGATATGACTCCTTTTACAAAATTTTACTTGTGATAAGAGTTTGATTTCAATAGGTTGTAGGTGTGTAAATGATAGGCCATGAAAGTAGCACCAACTATGAGTATTGACTTTATACTTGTCTTGAAGAGCATTAGTATTAAAATCATTAAGAGCATACAAAATCCATGAACTCAATCCTTAATGCATCCCACATGTCAGGATCAATGAAGAGTTTGCAAAGTGTTTCCATGTACCCTTGATTGACTTCAACTTCTCTATAATGGACAATTCTTGTTGATACATAAAGCTCATCAACATAATATTTGAGACTCAATGCAAAGGCAAGAAGATGCAACAAAGTGGTGATTTTGTTCCATCTCTCTTTGATAATTTTGTGTAGTTATTTGAAAAAAAATTCTTTAGTATCTTGGTCTATTGCATTTATGATGGCTTTCATCTTTTCAATCATTGAATCAGTGTCATCATATATATCAACAAACAAAGCCTGTTCATGTCAATATAACAGATCATACACAATATGGGCTTAGTGAAATTGAGGAGATATTCAACACAACCCCACCAAATGTCATCTATGAAATTGTAATTGATTATTGTTATTCATTATTAAACAAAGGAGAATAATACTCCTTATATAATAAATTACAAGACGATGTTTCTAGGAAGAATCAATCGTGAACAAAAACAATAAACAAAAAGTTGCTAAAACTAACTAAAGTAAACTAGCAACTAAGATGACCATTAAATATTACAATATTACTTTAGTACCCTCCCTTAATGGTCATTTGACTAACTACATCAAGTTTACCTCAAAATTTTACAAATTTATTTGGACTTAGGTACTTGTTGAGAATGTCTGCAGTCTGATCCTTAGTTGGAACATACTGCAACATCATAGATCCATCTTCAACAAGTTGTTGGATGAAGTGACAATGAAGCTCAGCATGCTTGATTTGCTCGTGGAAGATTGGATTCTTGGAAAGTTTTAACACCCCTTGGTTGTCACAAAATAAGGGCGAAGGTCCCGCTTGAGACATTTGCATGTTAGCAAGCATCCTTCGCAACCATACTGGCTCACATGTTGCCTTAATTGTTCCTCAATACTTTACTTTTGTCGAGGAAAGAGCTATTGCCTGCTACTTCTTATTGGTCCATGTGATTGCACCCATACCAAGATTGAAAACATACCCAGAAGTGGACTTGTTGTCATTAACATAACCTTCCCAATCAAAATTTGTAAAACCAACTAGCCTAGGATCTTTGCATTTGTTGTACAAAATGCCAAAGTCAGATGTCTCACGTATCTCAACACTCACTTCACTGCAACACAATGTTTTGCCTTAGGGGCAGTCATGAAACGAGAAATGTAGCTCATAGCATAATTGAGATTAGGTCTAGTGGCAATAAGATAGATGGGGTTGTCCACTAGTTGCGTAAACACAGACTCATTCACCACTGGTGAGTCTAATTTGGTCAAAAGTTTCAGCCCCTTTTGGATGAGATTTTACAGTCTGCCATCCTAAATTTCTCCAACAAACTCCTAGCATACTTCGACCGAGAGATGAAAATACTGCCACCTATTTGCCAAACTTCTACACCAAGACAATAGTGTAGGAGACCTAAATTGAACTTGTTTACTCACAAATTGAATTCCAATGTACATAATGAGTAAATGAGAGTAATTGACAAAACATAACACCGTACTAGAATGTAAAGCATAAAACCATCAGTGTTGTCTTTATTTATTAAACACATGCTAGTACAAGTATTTTATGACAATCATAGCAACAACAATAACATGTCCATTAACTACATGACTCTCGATACATATAGTGTGCAGATGGTGGTTGAAGACCAATCGTCGCGTTGTTTCATTAGATTAATTATTCTCTCGAGAACAAATTCTTGAACCACTAACTAGTATGACAAAACACTTACATTAAATATCAAACATTAAATATCAAACTAACTAAGTCTTATTTCTTTATTCTTGATCAACTAATTAATTTTGGCTAGCTACATCATCCCCCCAAGTAGTTGTATTCCAAATGACTCAAAATGAAAAATCAAATAGAAAGGGAATTAAGAAGAGGGAGGAAGAGAGTGCACCCCTAGGTGTGTGAACAAAGAGGGAGTTGTCGTGGATTGCTGTTGGAGGCACTAGAGTTTCTAGGTGGTCGCCTTCTGCAGCTCTCGAGCTAGCTTGAGCATCTTTACTGTTTCAGTGAGTTTGGCTTGGGTCGTTGCCAACTCCTCCCAAGTCCTTGCCCTTCTCCACCAACTGAGTAGCCCTCTTTGCCAATTGGTTATCCCTCTCCACCAATTGCCTATCCTTCTCCGCTAACTCTTCCTCCTTTACTGCCAAGGCCCATGCCTGCTTGGCCGTCACCTGAGCCAGCTACTCTTATGACTTGCAGATCTGCTTTGCAAGCTCTGTATGACACTGTGCTACCTGCACCAAGGCCTTGTCTCGTTCACCTTCCATCTCATTGATGATGAGTGATTGTTGGCACAACTGTAAGTAAACATCTCTGTAGCATCGCTCCATACCATGGAGTGTCATGAGAACTTTGTCGTGCCCTTCTATTGCTACCAATTGGCTTGGTTTCCAAGCGGTGGTCATCTCATCTAGCATCTCTGTTGTTGGCACATTCAACCAACCCTTTGTTGTGAAGCACTGGAAGAATTCTCTCTCGCATCCCTACTGCATGAATGCCAAAATGCGTTCTGCCTCCTATGCTACCAAGGGATCAACTCTAGTGATGAGTTGTTGACTCACTTCCCCAACCTCCTGCATATGTCGACCCATGGCATTCAACTCCTATATATGTCTCCCCATGGCACCCAACTCAGCAATGTACCTATGTAGGGTGCCAAGAGGGTCGTGTGGATCAGCAAGTGTCATCTGTTTTGATCTCACCGACTCATCCCCATTCGACGTTGCCTCTCCAAACTGCCCCCGTCTCCGTCGCTTCGACCATGAGGGTGAAGCAACTGCATGACCTAATGGAGGAATTGTTTGTACCACTTCCTGTGTCACCACATGATAATGCTCTGGCGATGATTGTGAGGCAACTACCTCTACTCAGCCAAATAAAGTGCCTCCTTGTTGTCCACCTGGTTGTGTGCTCGATGGAGTGCTCAAGGGTGTTTGCACATGCAGAGCGCTCAACTGCAACTAGGCACTTGGCGACAACTGTGTACTCTCCTATTGCCTCGTTGGTTGGTTGGTCAGTTGCACCTTGTAGTGCGTTGTATAGAGATGTGACTTTGCTCCTTGGCCATGCTTGGTGATGGTAGAGGGATCTCTACCTGTTCACCCATCTCGCCAAGCCACGCATCTAGGGCTTCATCATCCTAATCTCCTTCGCCGATTGCCACTGTTGCTAGATGTTGTTAGAGTCCCTTGTGTTGTCGATGGAGGGACATAGGAATGGCCTATTAGGGCACATTTGGTGTGTCGGCAATGATTGCCTCCACCTCTTGAGACCTGACCTCCCCGGCTACATCTATGCTCATCTACGCTAATCTCCTCGTCCTCATTGAACGACACATCAATGGCCACATCCTATGTGGTGTCACCCTCTCCATTGTGTTCCTCCTCGTTCTCCTCTCTGCTCGACCTATGTGGTGAGCTAACCATCTATCATTTCCTCTTGGCTGACGGTGTTGAATGTAGTGCCTCTTCTCCTATGCTTTGTATGCCAAGATTGGCCCAATAGAACACCATAGGCCATCCATCGTCAATATCCGTCAACGATTGTAGTGCACCCTAATAGCTAGCAGGCACCTACTAATGGATTGCATCCAACAACAACCCTATGGTGTGTTGTGTCATGTAACGGGCCTTGTGTCGAAGACTCATAAAGTCTCATTTGTTTCGAAAGCCCAATCGCCCAATTGTACATAGTACCAATGCCAATCCAATCATTAGCCCTATCATCCACACATCAATACTCTATGCCCTACTCGCTCCTGTAAGTCTATTTTTTATCAAATCAAGTACACACTTCCACTCAACGTTGCCAAGAAAGTTTTTCCGCAGCCCCCTGTTACCAGCACCCCAAATGGTATCTCTCTTCTTGTGTCGTATTGGACTTGCAAACCCTGGCTACGAGGGCCTCCTTTTTCTGCTTCGTCATCTTGCCTGGCAGTTTTGTTGACGCTAGCCTTTGAGAAGGGATTTCAAAAACCCTTGTAAATTCAGGAGCGCCATACCACACTGTCACCTTGTAACCCTTGAATTTGATTATGGATTGGTGGTCATGCCTGTCATAGTTGGCTACCAATTGGCATAGATACATCTCGAAATCTCTGGCGTTGAAGAATGGCACCTATGTTGCTTTGTCCACCTGTGCTTTTTCCAATGCTTTCTTTAGTATGTGAGTCAAACGTTGAAGACCACCACAATCGACATTCTATGCCATTGAGACTCTCCCAAGTGATTGTCTATGGAGTGACTGCATCGTCGCTTCTTTTGGCTATTGCTATGCCCCTTGCAACCTTTGGCCGAATGATAGTCAACTTCTTAGCTTTGTTAGAACTAGTTGCCATTTTTCTTTCTCAGTGATATTTGTTTTTTTAATAACACCAGTGTGCTTCTGTTTTACAACACTTGCCTACTAGCTTTGAATTACTTGTTTTAAATATTGATTGTCGACGGTTACAATGACTGTCACTCTCCACACTGCTCTCAACAATATTTCTTCTGGTGAATGGTACGACCTGTTGTGTTTTGGCAATTTGTTTTAACTTCTTCAAATTAAAATTTTGTGCCTCCTCCAAAGTGAAATGTCATATGACTTGTTGGACTTGGAAAATTTTGGCCAACTTTTTCAATTTACACTTTCGTATAGCAAAATTTAAATTGGAATTGCATTCAACCTCTCGTACCTTGACAATTCGTTTAAACTGCTTTGATTTGGAGTTTGGTGTAGCCTTCTCCAGATTATTGCTTCGTATGACCTTCTTCATACTGGAATTGCCTTCAACGACCTTTAACTCTCTCTTTTGTACGATAACCTTCAATCTCACCCTTTGTACGACAACACTTAGGCATGAATTTCATACAACAAATTCTTTTGTTGAGACTTTGATGGCGGTGGAAGTTTGCACGACCTCCTTTCCTTGTACGAATTTGAATCTCTCTCATACGACTTTCTTTCCTTCACAACCTCATGATGATTTCTCTATTTCATTTGCCCATGTGGAATCCTCCTCTTTGGAAACTCATACAACCCTTTGGATATTCCGTACGACCT
Source organism: Sequoia sempervirens (assembly GCA_007258455.2). Taxonomy (NCBI): domain Eukaryota; kingdom Viridiplantae; phylum Streptophyta; class Pinopsida; order Cupressales; family Cupressaceae; genus Sequoia; species Sequoia sempervirens. Next base: position 492,741,546 of record VDFB02058242.1, read on the forward strand.
TTTATTGTACAACTTTCTTGGTTTTCACTACACGTGCAACTCTAACTCGTATGACGCCTTTCCTTTCTACACTTTCCATGACTCTCAAGCCTTAGAATTGTTTTTGAGAGTTACCTTTGTCGCATTTAACTCTCTTCTGTACAGTAAACTTCAATCTCACCCTTCGTACGACAACACTTAAGGCTCAAATTTCCTATGCAAAATTCTTTTGTTGAGACTTTTATGCCAGTGGAAGTTTGTACGGCCTCCTTTCCTTCCTCGTACGGATTTGAACCTCTCTCGTACGACTTTCTTTCCTTCATAACCCTGTGATGATTTCTTTATTTCATTTGCCCATGTAGAGTCCTCTTCTTTGGAAACTCGTACAACCCTTTGGATATTTTGTATGGCCTTTTCTTGTGTGACTTTCTTGTTTTTCACTACACGTGCAACTCTAACTCGTACAATGCCTTTCCCTCTACACTTTCCACGACTCTCAAGTCTTAGAATTTTTTTTAAGAGTTACCTTTGTCGCATTTTCCTTTTGTCGTGATGTTTTTATGCTTCAACCTTTTGCTCTCGTCAAATAGTACATCAATTACCTCTTCATCATACGACTTCTTGAGATGTGCGCTCTTTATTCTAATTTTTGCCAATTTGATGTTTTTAATGATTCACCTCTTCAATATTTTTAACATGAATCCTTTTGGGCTTCTTAATACCTGTAATTTTCCCTTTCTTTTATTTTCTTCTCTAACTCCAATGTTTCTTTCTCGTCCATCTCCTTTTTGTCTCTCCATCTCTTTTTTCTCTCTCCTTCGTCTCCTTTTTCTCTCTCCATCTCTTTTTTATCTCTCCTTCGTCTCCTTTTTTTCTCCCCTTCACTTTGTCTTTGTCTCTATTTATTCTCCTTCATCTTTGTTTTTCTCTTCGTATTCTTTCTCTATATTTTCTCTCCCTTGTCTCTTTTCTCTCCCC